>KV744975.1:0-32501 GCA_001692735.1 Lepidopterella palustris CBS 459.81
AGCTCGTCGATTTCGTCGCGATCCTGCTGGTAGGATATGGCTCTCGTTCAAACTAGCTGCTATTTCAGCAGCTCTAGGAGCGCTATTCTCAGCAGAACTGCTTTTGTCCGATTCTGATGTCTCCTGAGCTACTTCATCAGGGGCTGCTGAGCTTGTCGCTTCAACTGATAGCTCCCTGGATGGACTAGGAGTAGGCAATTGAACATCCTCTCCTTGCTCAGGGCTGGTTGTAGAGGTTCCTGGAGCATCCTTGTCGTTTTCTCTGTCTGCTTCCTGCTCAGAGGCATCCTAGTCAGGGGCTACCTGCTCAGGGGCTATATATACGTTGATATTATCAAGGATTTCGTCCTCTATATCATCCTGCTGGCAAACAGGGCTCGGATCATCTATAAGCTCTATGATACGGCTTGGTTCTTTACGCAGAACGTGCGCTAGGTCTAGTTCGGTAGGGTTGTAGAACTTAGTTTCGTCGAACGTTACGTCTCTAGTTCTAACTACCTTGTCTCGGCTTGGAATCTATATGCGATAGATGTTTGTTGAATTATAGCCTACTAGGTAGCCTATATAAGCTCTTGGAGCGAGCTTTTCTAGTCTAGGGATATTCTTTCTTAACGAATAGACCCTGCAGCCGAAGACGTGTAGGTGGGTTACGTTAGGCTTTACTTTGTGTACTATCTTGTATGGCGTCCGCTAGCCTAGCTTTCTCTTTAGCGTTAGGTTTAGTATAATAGCTGCGGCCTTAGTAGATTCGCACCTAAGAGTAGTAGGTAGATTTGCGTGTATACGTATAGTATAAGATGTCTGAATAATTACCCCCCTAGAACGTTCGGCAGCACCGTTCTAAGCCGGTGTGTGTGGAGCCGAAGGCTCTAGTAGAATTCCTCTATTAGAGAGAAGCTTCTTAAAGTCCTCTCCTAGGGACGATTCGCTATTAGTATAAAAGAACTTCAGTTTAGCCCTATACTGGTTAGCTATAAGATTGAGGGCTTAATAGTAGATGGCCGTTGTATTGCTCTTCTTTCTATAGGTGAATACTATATTGAATATGGTGGCGTTACAATAGAAGTGGGAGATATAGCGGTCCCTATTGTAACTAGGTGTCTGTTTATACAAGTTGTATAATATACGCTCGAACGGCTCTATAGCAGGCCTCTTGTTTCTAGGGCGGTAAGAGATAATTTATTGAGCTTTGCTGATACTGTATTGTATGCAGTCGATAGTTTTTAGGGCAACGCTACTAACTTCTGCGCCTATAGCTGCGCTAGGCAGGTGCTTAATAGCTTTAGGGCCTGTATGGCCTAAAATCACGTGCCAGCGCTCTATAGTAGTTGCTAGGGCCTCTTTAGGCTTAGAGCTCTTAGCTGTAAATCCTCGATCCTCTCGAAGCTTCGAGCTCGCGCCTAGGCCCTGGTTTGACTCCTGGTTTGACTCCTGGCTAGCGAATAAGGCTATACTAGTCAATGCAGGGAGTTCGCGATAGTTAAGGCACTAGTGTCTACTAATTAGCTGTACGGTACAAAGGGACTCTTTAGTAGCTCCGCGATATAGAGCCTTCCTTTTAGAGTTGAAATGAATGTCCGCTTTGTTCAATTTTGTGAGGGATACGCAGTTGGTAAGGAATTCTAGTACGTAGGCTACGTTAATAAGCGTAATCTCGGTAGGGCCTAGCTCTAATTGTAGCTTTAAGTTGACTCTTCTATAGGCCTTAATTTGATAGAGGTCCTTTCTGCTATAGATGCCTATATCTGGTTCCGCAGGCCTTTCCTATATAAAGTCCTGGGCATTGTTGTATATATGGATATTAGAAGCCGAGTTGAGGCACCAGCTATTAGCTAGTTTGTAGTCGCTCTGTGTAGTAAATGTTGAGGCGCTAGCCTATGGCAGGCGGATTGAACTAGTAGCTGCTGCTTTAAGATACTTTGAAGCTGATATTTTGCTAGCTGGTATTTCTACTACTTCTTTGGTCTTCTTATTCTTCTTGGCGCCTTTCCTAGCTCTTTTAATTATAAACCTTAAGCCTCCTGTGGCTTTTAAGATTTTATTCTTAACTTTCTCCTGAATATTTGCATCGGGGTTCTAGTTGCTAGGTTGTAGCGCTTCGTAGATATATAGGCACTCCCGGAATAGATATAGCTCTCTATAGAGGCAGGGGCGCTCTGTATACTTTGAAGTAGTTGAACTACTACCTCTAGGTTGCTGCTCCCCCTGCAATATAGTAAAGGTTAAATAAGAGCCGTTTTTTATAGACTGTACAAGGCCTATCCGGTTTCGGAATTGTTTAATTAAGTTGAGGATGGTGTTGTACGGCTCTTTCCGTTAAATAGCGTTTTTAAGTAGGAGAGAACGATTGTCTGTAAAGCCTTGGTTGATGGACGCGATAGCTTTGAGGAAGTCGCGCTAAGGGCGATATATTGTGACATCTGGAAGATTAAGAGCAGCTACCTCGTTGTATACTGTCTCCTAATTCTTTAGCTAGTTCTTAATGTTCTTTAATATCGGTGGTTTCTTTAAGGTGTTATAGCGTCAAATAACTTCGCTTTCGCGAACCTAATTAGTCGGTTCAAGTCGCTTCCTTAGCTCTTAAAGTATCGCGTTCGGAGTTATACAGCCCTTGAAGTATATATAGTTCCGTATAGTAACCGTACTAATAATGTAATCGCTAATTTAGGTCAAAGGAACCTTCATTTCCTTATAGTGAAAGAGTTCCGTCTTGTATATAGCTTGCAGGCCCAGAAGCTCCTGCCTCTATGCTACATTAAGCTTAAGATTAGATGTAGCGCCCTGTTTGATATAGCTAGGCGTAGGAAACGTCGGTGGCGCAAGTAGCAGTGGCGATGTGTTAACCGAAGGATTAACGAGGTGCTATACAAAGGCTCTCTCTGCCTTGCCCTTAATGAGACGGAACTAGGCCTTCCAGTCCCTCAACGTATCAAGTATACAGGCAGTGCTAGAGGTCGTTGATGAAGACATCTTGGTTGATAGAAAAGAGTTGATAGACTCGGGTAGAACGACTGCAAGAGACTTCAACAGGAAGATAACGCAATAGAATAACAAGTAGGACGTTTAAGCTCGAGTTAAACGGCAAGAGTACTGTAGATAGATTGCTAATAGGTCCTATTACTTATAGTATACAGTGAAAGGGCTCCGGGCTTATAACTATTGGACTCTTTTAGAAGGAAGAAATTGGAGTTTTGAACAAGTGTCTTGTCTTTCTATTTAAGAGGTGGAAGCTCCTTATATACACAAGAATTGCTTACTAGAACTACTGCTGCCTATACGTCTGCCTATAGTAGCGCAGCCTCTATCAGTCAACAGTGAGGTTGCCTATATCCTATCAACGCTAAGAGCAGGCAGCAGAGGAGTTAGTAAGGTTAGTTCAACAATATACCTTCTAAACATTATATATTCCGATTTCTTACCCAACATTTTATACTACACCGAAGCATTGTATATTAGTATTCAATTAACGCTTCCTTATAAGCCTTTTTCCTCTACTTATAGCGCTCTAGTAATAGCTACTTACTTATAAAGTACGTTATATATATACCTATAATATATTATATACTTTACTTAAGGTTATATTTATATTTTTAAAATTTATAAATTCTTAAATTTTTTAAGAATTTATTTATTATTTATAATTAAGCTTTTTACTATACCTAGCTTTATATTTACTTATACTAAAAAGCCTTATAAGTTATTATTATAATACTAAAGAAATTTATATTATATTTATAGTTAATTTCTTTTATAATTATCTAGGTAGTTATCTTGTTAACTATTTAACTATCTACAAAGTTACGTTGTTTAAATATTCGTCACGTGATATGTCTGTGCTGAGAATAACACTTGCCCGTCTTGGCAGACCAGGATGTCGATTCCGAAACTTTCTCCAGCTGTACCCTTGTCCCTAGCTATACCATGATAACTCTCGGCCCTGTATCCATTCTGCGGGTTAGTTTGGCTCGGCCCTGTGCCTCTCTGGTGGTGCTCATAACACTATTATGCATCTCCCCTGCCTCCCGTCGAATATCCGGGGTTTTTAGAGTTGCAGCTAGATTAGCATTAATTACCCTGTTGCACTCTAGTAGGGTTGTCTGCATTTGTCAGTAACTTTTTGCATACTATGTCTTGGCTTTTGCAATCTAGACTCCTGGGAGCTCACGTAACGCCCTTTACATCTACGATCCCCGGGGCCGGAGGATGGTAGGAAAGGAGCAATGCATGTAAACATGCCTCTCACCCAAGCGCACATTCCTGGCCTGCGTGAAGGCCACCATGAAAATCGCTCTTTCTTATTTGCCTTACTATCATTAGTCTGTGCCTCAACGGACCATTTATTAACTGCTCATGTCCTTGCCTATCCCTCAGACTGTTGTCCTCCATCGCTTAACGCCTATCCTAATATAAACATTAGATTCTTTCTTGTTTCATTTTTCCTCTTTATTTACCCTAAGCGTCTTCTTACAATAGACTAGGGTTTTATAACTCATCGACATGACCGAAGTTAATGTTCAGGCTCCAGCAGAGCCAGCGCCCGCACTTCCAGACTATCTTCTCGACCCTAACGCCACTCTGAAAGACTCCTCTGTGAGTTGGCGGCATGGAAAAGCCCCTGATTATTCCAATACAAGGAAGATCTTTTCGGAGAGTACGTACCGTCTCATTCTCGTACCTATCTCCCAGCTCTGCACACAAACAGGACAAGGAAAGGAGATAGGGTTACCTCCGTACATTTGTCTTTATCGATAGAGAAGGCGAGGATACCCCTTGAATCGTGGCGCACCTCCTTGTCTCGGTCTTCAACATGTGAAAGTCTCGAGTTTCTCATGTGCTCTGCAATGCTCATGACAAGCCTCTGCACGCCATTTGTAGCTTTGATTGTTGTTCATTGCTCTCCCTTGGATGCTTGTTGCTCAAGGTTTTTCACTGGGGCTATGAAATTGCAGCATGGGCAATTATTGGCTCTGCGATCACCCGTGTGCTGCCTCAGAGATGTACTTCTAACCTTCATAACACTCACAACTATTTTGAACTACCGCCAACGGACATGACTGACTTTGTCTATAGCAAAGGAAATGAATCATGTCTCAGGAAGCCTTCCTGACCTGGTGGAAAATCTCGTAAAGAACTGGGAGGTTGAGGCTTCATTCAAGCCAGACCTGTCAGACTGGCGGACGGTCGACCGCAACAACTATTCCTTCGCTATTAACGGGGGCCCAGCCCAGGATGCTGAGCACATGCTCAAAGTGGGTACTTACAACGCAATAATCGCGCCCAACGAGTACTATAGCCCAGAGCATTCCGATTTTGATTCCAGCCACAAGACTTTCAAGCGGATGATGCCAACATTCGCTTGGGAGGTGATTGAGGTATACAGCGGACCACCACATGTCTCGTTTAAATGGAGACACTGGGGCACCATGAAGAACGACTATGTAGGATTCAACGCGTAAGTCTGCAGCACAATCTAATCACCCCTATTAAGCATTAAACTGAACTTATTTTAGCAAAGGAGAGAAAGTCACGATAAAAGCTCACGGTGGACCCATTGACATTCAAGGCGTCACTGTTGCCAAGGTCGACGACAAAGTTCGGCTCCAGAAAGTCGAAACGTGGTTTGATCCTATGGAGATGTTCAGACAGATTGATCCGCATGGTACTATAAGCAAGAACGTATCCCCGGTTGTGCTTACCGAAGGGGGGGACGCCTCGGCAGCCAACACCTCGGCGGGCGCATGTCCTTTTCACGCGAACTAGAGATAGTACACATGGTTTGGTGGCTCTACTCCATAAGGCCCCAGGTGCTAGCGGAGCGTTTACGAGTATTTTATTTGCTGCCATTGTCTTTGGTGGCAGGAGTTTCTTACGCCCTTGTTAGCCTTGTCATAGACTCAACGTGTCCGCGTATCTTCTCTAGCTTCATTTCCAGATTCCATTGTGCCCTAGCGAGATAGACTGCCGTCGATATGCTTGCAAATATCCCGCTGTCCCTAATACTCCAAATGCTCCAAACACAATCGTAGAATTCGCACAGAAAAACACTCCGTTACCATACTAAGTCCATACTATGGGGAAAAAAAAAAGAAAAAAAAAAATTCTGTTGTTGCAATATTTCACCACTTGGCGGTAATGTCCGCTCCAAATCTCGGATGCGGCAATAGACAAGAAAATCGTGTCTCTCGATTTACCACAATTGACGGTGTCTCGAAATGTGCTACCAAACGCTCGGTGTACGTCATGCCAATGGATTTGAGCTAGAGATTGCATGGCACGGTCGATTCCTGGGACGTGCAGTTCTGGGACATCCCAGCTATCGGGTAGACGGCATCGGGAGCGGGAGGGGGCATCATCCTTGATAGCGTCTTTGGAGCTTATATTGGCTGTCCGGACGGAAGAAAATTTTAGACCGAGATTAATTAGATCGAGAGAAAATATCGCTTCGAAAAATAATGATGCATGTCGAGGCGAGTATTTACTGGGCACCGCCAAAATAGCCGGGTTACAGCTAGAGTAGACGTTCCGAAAAGCTTGACCTTGCAGCTAGCCAAACCGTGCATTGCAGTTCGTAAAACCCAAGTTAATCCACGTGTCGGCTACACTCCATTGTCCTGCTGAGTAGACTACGCCCGGCCCAAGCATTACGAAAGAGGGTTTTTGTCGCAGACTGGAGTGCGAGGGGGCTGGTTGTGCAGCAGAGAGTCATCTGTTCCGTCTCAGGGTATATTGCTTGCTGGAGTAATCCACTAACCAAAAAGATGTGGCGGTGATTCAATCACAATGGCTTAGTGCAACAATGCACCACAGGCCGCAGGGCAAAGCCTTAAAAGTGCAGCATTCCATGCCCCTTGGCATCAAGGATCCCCGGCAGAGGTGCGTCTTGCTAGCAACTCACCAGTCCATTCAGCGTCGTGAAGGCTCGCCTATGCCGGTCGGGGTGACGAACTGTGCATCCTACCCTGTGCTGGCATTGGACAAGGGTCAAGGACGAAAAATGGTTCACTGCATGGTAGCTGTATCTAACACTGATGCTGGAAATTTCGACCATTGGCGTGCCCGCTCGAGGACGTACCTTCTCCAAGCCGTCCATCACGGTCCGGTCCGTCCAGACAATCCGCTTTGAATACGCTGGAGACGATATATCCTACGTACAACATTCACTACATTCTGTTTGCAATAGGAGCCACTATTCTCCCTACGCTGTCTCCTTCCTCCCTAACGAACGTCTCTGCTCCGCTGTTTCTATGTCATCCAAGCTACCGATTTAGATGCACATTATATGAGCATAATCCATTACAGTGCAAGCTCCGATTACAACTTCAAACACAGGAACCGAGAGCCTCTAACTATGGCGCATTCCATTGAAATTACAACAAAATACCATATCGGCGAGCGAGTTCCATTCCATTTCCAGTGGTACCTCATTTTGGCGTCATACTTTGTCAGCCTTGTCGGTGCTTATACGACCGTGGAGCTGCTTCATCGAAGAAAAACAGGAAACGGATGGCTAAGTTGGTATGCAGTCGCTGCGATCCTTATCATTCAAAACCCTCTCCAAAACCCACTCCACATTAACATATTTAACAGGTTACAGCTTGGAGGTTGCTCTGTCTCCTTTGGCTTGGTCGCAATTTGGTGTATGCACTTTGTTGGAAATCGTGCTATTATCCTTGGTGATGGTAAAACAGAGATTCAACTCTACTACAATGCTGGATTTACTGCCTTGTCAGTTTTCATGCCTATTGTATTCCTATTCTTCGGTTTTACTGTTGCCGAGCGCTTTACCCGGACAAAGAGAAGTCTCTACGCATCTCTAATTGTAACCGGCTTAGCCGCAGGGCTTGCAATCACCGGCATGCACTATATCGGTAATTTCGGGACAACAAACTATTTCTTGTCCAACAAGAAAAGCTATGTTGTTGGCGCTGCGGCAATTGCTGTTGTCGCCTGCTGGTTTTCGTTTACCATATTTTTCCACCAAAAGGAGCACTGGATAAACACCTGGTGGAGAAGGATGTTGATCGCCTTCTTTCTCGCGGCAACAATATCAGGGATGCATTGGACAGCTACAGTCGGGACTACGTATAAGCTGAAGAAGTATTACCAAGGTTCGGGGGCGAATAGAAACAAGAACTTGATTATCGCAATTGCCATGGTATAAGTCCTGGACCCCATATATGTGGTTAACGCTTTAGACTAACTCGTTTTAGTGTCTGCTTGCCTGCGCTGTCTGCTTTTCTCTCGCATTCATGATGCGGCGTCGTCGAAGACAACTCGCGGATAGAGCGCAACACGTTATTCTGGCCTCTGCAACCTTCGATCCAGAGGGGAGGCTTCTGGTAACTCAGGAAGGGTTAATACCCTGCGAGAAAATTACTGAGCAGTACAACCAGCAGGTAAGATAATTCTCAACAAAGTTGCTGATGTGCTTTATAACACAACATACTAAACACTGTCCTCTTTACAAGTTCTTCAGTGACGAATTTAACATTGCACACCCGGTATTTCAATGGCTTTTCCGAGTTACACACTACTGGCCAGGTGTTGCAGATCTTATACCTGCAATGAGGAACCATCTTTATGCTACAGGTGGCCAAAAGATTCCATCACAACATAACAGCATGGAATCCCGTTCAACTTGGGAGGAAGTGGCCAAAGAAGAAGATTACTCAACAGTCTTCCGAGAGCACTTCTGCGTTGCCGCTTCAGATCTTGCAGACAATCTGGATATTCCACTGCAGCACCTTGGCGTCCTCTATGAAGACATTTTGACGACTGGAACCGTTACGGCTGAGTTTAGAACAAAGATAGCCAGGACCAGCAGCCCAATCTCAACCGCCCAGGCTGAAACCAGATCTGTGGATATTGAAGCCGGTCTTACCGCCCCACCCTTATTTGGAAAGGGCCAGGTTCTCTTCCTCGTGCGAGAAGTCAGTAGGGCGGAGGCTTCGCGATTAATATCTCTCGGGTATCGGTTCGCCTACACTAATCAGGTCAGCGACATTCTGGCTCGGAGTATGCAGATCAAACGACAGGACGTCATCAATACCATAGCGCGATTACGAGCCTACGGCCAAAGAAGGCTATGCGCTACACCCGTTGGGACTTACTTTGCGTGCTTTGCGCTTAGACCAACCATGAAAACATCAAATGGGGCTTGGGACATTCTCGTACCCAAGGCGAATCCATGCCGGCTTCCGATGGTTTCTCTATCACCGGAACAGCTACCCTCATGGCAAATGCACTTTCTTGGGGAAATGGACGGGTTTTCCGTAAACCAGTGCATCCAGCACCTCAGCAACAAAGCGTCAGACAAGGCAAATGCAGAGAAGGACTTTACACACTGCGTGCTTGCCCGGATCGTGGCACTTATTGATGAAGTGCCAGAGCCTTTCTTCCGGCACGCAATCTTCTCAGCTAGGCCCATTAAGACCGAATGCCACCTTCCTGGAAACAATTTTCCGAACCAAGCTACTATTATGGCCTTCTGCATAATTCCAGATGTCCACGGCTCGGTAAAGAGTGACAACCTGAAATATACGCCATTTAGCTTCTTCAAGTGTCAACAACGTATTCGCAACGGCTGCCCCGATCACGCAATCCTCGCTAGAAGAAACCATACGGAGTTTGGCTCCCTCCTCGCCTATCAAAAGGAGCCCTCGTCCACAGGAACATTGCCGCTTGGAGGAGGTATTTTAGCACCAGTCTCTATTCGCGTTATCCGCATGTGGCCATTTAGGAAGGACCCTTCTCCGAGCGAAATCATGGTGCAACCAGACAACTCCTCGGAGAAAGAGCTGGTGCAAACGCCCAGCCGGCACGAGAACAGTGTTCATGCATTTGGTGGGATCATGATTAGCCAGGATGTTACAATCAATTCAGATAGAAAGAACGACTCGCAAGTTGAGTTAAGGGAGCTGGGGAACCGGTCCGAAGCGGGTGTTGCAGGGACGGAGCAGCCTACGTTCGCGGATGAGCTATTCAAGATTACGTCGTCAAGGTGGCAGAAGACTTGATCTTCGGCTTTTCCAACATGGTTTCTCTTGTCCGCTTTCTGAATTGAATTGCCGGATACTCTCTGCTTTCTGTCTTAGGTTTGTTTTGTTACTGGGCTTACGTTGGGAGTTCCGTGGCCAACACCCGTCTTTTTCTTGGATATGACGCTGTTTGAGAAATATTTCGGGCCAGACTCACTGGGTGATGCCCATGACTCGACGAGATGTTTCTTTACAATGGGAGATACTTCTGGTATGTTTTCGGAGGGCGTTATTAGGGTGTTTGGGAGAATTTGTGGAGTATGGTGTAGGCGACCTGTTTGAGAATTAGTTTAGTCGTAAAACACTCATTGTCTCCCGAGAAATTTTTGATTGGGACTTAGTCAAATTTACTCTCTTTACCTGCTCAATCTGTTGAGATATGGCCAATAATTTCAGACCACTGAGAGTCACAGCTGCTCTAAGAAAGTTTTCTCTTGGGAGCGTACGAGATCCATATATCTATCTTAGGTTGTACCACATGCAGATCGTTGGGCGTGAGCATCCTAAAAGGACATGAAGGATTAGATTGATGTAATCGAATATTACCGAGCAAAAAGGCTTCCAAGGTTTAAGCGGCTATCTTGGAGATGCAGTAGCCGGAGTGACTTGTTTTTAAGACCCAATTTATTGAATTTGTGATTCTATTGCAGAAATGTAAGGTAAAACGGGGAGAGTAGGTATTTTGCGGGCAGCGCACACACTTTCTCAGTCGAGATATCGGAATCAGCTTCTCCGTATCATTCATCAAGCAGGGGCCAGTTGAGGAGGGCGACGGTACTCGTAGCGCCATTGGTGCTCTCCGCGGAACATATGATATATGACCACCCCGACATTTGGAAAAGAGACCGTCATCCAACCCGCGTTGTGCTGTGTACAGCCTTCAATCAGCTCTTCTTCTGGTTCTTGTTCCTCAGGGTCCAAATTAGGCTCCCAATCCTTCCGGATTATATTAACAAAGCCGGTCGACGATTCGGGAGGGCCGCCGTTGAGGACCGACTCCAAAGCTTGCTTACCTACCTGGATGCAGTATTTATAGCGCTGGAAGAGGCCTGGGCCCGTGCCCTGCTCCTGCTGTGGTGCAGCAGCCGCCCATTGCTTCAAATGTTGACGGATAGCGGACGAGGTGGCATGGTCAAATATAGGCTTGTCGTTGAAGACAGTTTGGGCTAAGCTATCCACCATGTCTAATCCATTGTAAACGGATAGTACGTCCTGGAATAGGATGTGTAGTTGCCTCATAAACTCTTCCCAATCGGCGTCGCTATCATAGGTACAGCGGTAGATTACAAAGCCCCACGTTAGATGACTGACCAGCTGGGTATTTGTCGGACTCTCTAGAAGGAAAGTAGAGGATGTCGGCCAGCAGCGAAGCTACATACCAGAGGGCACGTGATATGATGACAAAGGAGGAATCCACTAATCAGTTCAGTTCACTAGGTGATGAAGGGTAATAAGAGGGGTGGGGATGTCATGGTGGATAAAACTGAGCTGAAAAGATTGTTCAGGTGATTATAGTGGTAGAATTATGTGAGAGGCGGGTTGGTGGCTGTTGGTGGTGTGGTTGGACTGGTGACTGCGCTGTAAGTGATATGACTAAGTCGTCTTAGCGATCTCACAGGTGCTTCAATGGAGGTAATAATATTGATGGCCTCGAATAAGTTCATATCGTGCTCCTATTCAACCCCACCGGCGCCATTGTGTTGGTGCATTCCCAGACAGCGGCGCCGGCGGCCCTGGAAGAATCTCGCGAAGAAGCCCATTGATATCGAGACCACTGGCTTTTGCATCTACCCATTGGCGTGGATAACCTAGCGAGCACTCTTCAAACCTAACGCCGTCTATCCAATCCGTTCTGCGGACGTGCAAATGGCCATTGATGACGACTTTAGCCTTGAACCGGAGATGCCAATCCTCGGTCTTCTTCGTCCCGCACCACAAGCTGAATCGTGGGATTAGCGGGATGAACACCAGATCCTCGCGTAGTGGCCAATGATTTATGATGATGAGAGGAATCCCGTTAGCCGCAGCTTCCTGGAGTCGTTCTTCGGTGCGGCTAACGAGCTTGTCGCACCACGCATCACGTGACGGATATGGATCCGGGTGCAGCAAGGCTTCGTCGGTAGCCATGATGTTTTCTTCCTCAGCCCATGCCAGTGCTCCCTCTCTTGAAACGTGAGCTGGCCGGAAGCTGTAATCGTAGAGCGTGAAGATGGGCGCGATAATACATGGGCCGCCCTCGCCTTCCCATCGCATATAAGGGTCTTCCGGCGTCAGGATGCCGAAGCTTCGTGCTAAGGCCAGACATTCTTGATACTTGCCCTCGCCTTGAGGCTGCCTGGAGTCCGGCATGGTGTAGAGCTCGTGATTCCCGGGGACCCAGAAGACATAATCGAAGCATGCGGTTGCGGTTTCGAATACAAGAGTCAGATGCGGCATTGTCTCACCAATGTCTCCGCACAGAATGAGGCCATCTCCGGGATGAGGCGTTAATTCTTCTAGGGCTTCACGGTTCTGCTTGTGGCCGACGTGTAGGTCGCCGATGGCATAGAGGCGCATCCCGTCTGGCCTTGAGCTGTTTGTGTTCAGGGAGCGGTGATCGAAGCCAAGCAATTACAACTGGTGCAGGAAGACACAGTGTATATTACGTTAAGTAATAGTGGATAATTAGGTCGAACAAGATAGTTACCAAATCGTTGTAACGACGTAGCAAGGTGCCCTGGTGGTCGAGAAATTTCTGTGATGATTACTGTTCCCAATCAAAACGCCGCCAACTGCTCCGAAAGCTCCCAGTTGATTTGGAATCTTTTGCTCAATTCCGATTCTAACTTCAACACAAAATCCTTTCATAATCAATAAACAACCTCCAATGACTCCGTACAGCTTTGCAGCGGCTCCACAACCTCACGGAGAAACTCATGCCTCCAGCCACCGCCTTGAGAGACTGTCCCAACCTTTTCCAAGCACCATTTGACCGCTCCGGCATATTTTGGGCCCGCTTCTTCCAACACTTCTTCACTCCATTGCAGAGCAGCTGCAAGGTCCAGGTACATAGCTATTTGTGAATCTCCTTTCCCCAACTTTCGGCGCGTCTCATGCTGTTCTAGTGCCATTCCGAAACACAATTCCAGAAGCAGAATGCCCAATGTCAAAAACGGCCGACTACCGAAGGTTTCATTTGACGCATTGGTACTATTCGGCTCAGCGAATCGGCATGAAATATATGGCTCTTCTGTCATAATTCCGTCACAAGCTGGTGAGCTACTTAAAAAACGAACATCCTTTTTGCTCCATTCACCCCCCAGCCACGGCGTAGAGTGAAGCTGAAGGTATGACGAGGCAATCGTGAGGGCAGTGAAATATCGAATCCGACGTGTAAGTCGCACTCCAGATGAGTCCCCGATGAGTGTCTCTAAGGAAACGAACTGCCTCCTGTCGGGCGCATCAATTTGCCTCAGAAGCGGTACCACTGTGTAGTGGTGATCATCCTCTTTCAGACATCCAAAGCAAGATTGTCCCGCATCACTATTAGCTATCAGGGAACATAGATTTGTGATTTGGTCAGTCTCAGCCGATGCGATTTCAGTCACAGTTAACGCTGGCGAGCGGACTTCCCATGACACCTTCGATTTCAGCTTCAGAGTCGATGCCGGGTTCGAATTGCTTGATATCGATCTGCTATGCTTGGTTAGCGCTGACCCTCAGGGCTAGAAATGGATGAAGACACACGACGCGACACTGTACTCTGCCGAGAATGCCTTTTGTGACGCATCTCCGTGAGGCCTGAAAGATAATGGCTGTGATTTGAGCGAAGCATTCTGATGGACGGTTGCTAAAGCTTTGCCATGGGTCAAAGCATTCCCTCGGCCAGTTTCAAGAATCCTTATCCTTGTTTCTTGCCAGGTCCATGGCGATGGCGCTATATTTGTTTCAGAAAACTGGAACAAAATCCTCAAGTCGACATCCGGGGATTTGCGATGCCTCAACGCAAGATTTGCTCCGTGATAAAACTGACAACTGCAGCACCAGGCTTTTTGTAAAAGCTTAAAGATCCTGTTTGCGTGACGCCAGAAGTCCAACAACCCTTTACTAAGCCCAGACTCCTCTCTACTGGCTCTTTTCTCGACCAACTCATAGTTTCTTTCTTGAGACACCAGCAAATCCCGTAGCTGGCCGTTCAAGTGGGCCATTTCGGCGAACAGCTTACTTCTTGCAGTTTGACTGAAACTGAATTTGATTCGTTGGGCCTCAAACTCCAATCTTGCTTTTCTCCCCCGAGTTACCGAGGGTTTTCCTGGTTGTAGGGACTCCTGATATGCCTAGTCAGGAAACTATTGGCAACGGGACAAGGTAACGTACAAGATTAACATCTAGCTTGCCTGCTCCAAGCTCTTCTTTCAGCTTTTGCATGACTGCGGCCAATTCTTCAATCGTCTCTAGATACAGGTCGTACGCTTTTGGAAGCCTTGATCGTAGACGCATCTCTAATGCCGGATCTTTCCAACGAGGTCCACAAGGCTCGGAGATCAAAACATCCAATTCGTCTTCGTCCACGACCAAAGGCAGTAAGTAGTGCTCGATGTTCTGCCTGAAGAACTCTTCCTGTATCCTCATTTCTCGCCTGCATTTTTTGTACTTCTGCTTGATCTGAAACCAATTTTCCACGACGTCTGCACTTTCTCGCCAGTGCTCGAGAGCCGAAATGATGAGTGGAAAGGAGCCCAGGAGGACGCCAACCACCTCGAAGCCACTCATCTTGAGATTTTATGAATAGGACATAATCTGAGAAGTGAAGGTGGCTTGTTTTCGCGACAAGAAGGTTTGCAGAAGATTTTGGCGTTTGCACCTGTGAACACAGCTAAGCTCTTGGGATCTGAGGTATCGTCTCACCTTCAGCCTTGCCACTCTTGGCGGGTATCATGCAGCCGACCTTTTTCAGCCTCAACCTTAGGCTTGCTTTTTCGTCAACCACAAACCTCGTTTGTCACTCATCCCGCCCTCGAGTTTCCGCTCGGTCAACGCTGTATCTTTATCCGCAGTTGCACTTTGACCTTTGACGCCAACATATAACATGCGGACCTCACCAGACTCTTAGGAAATTGTATGCCGGACTCACAATCTCTCCCAGAATTGAGAATCAGCCAGCAGTGGGATTCAACTGGAGTTAGCCTCGTGAAGATCCCCGACCTAAATCAAGACACCGAGCCAACGACCAAGATCTAGGGCCTAGATTTTGGGAGTAAAGTCGGGTGTGTGCTCAGGAACACAAATCGGCAATAATACTCTAGGATCTCAATGAACTCGAATCTTGAATAGATTTACTCTAACTCGAAATCAAGTGTACATTACTTGTCATTCCCAGCTCAAGTCCATCACTGGAGCCTGCTGAATCAAAATCCATTTCTTCCCATGGCGGTCCAAAGCTCATCACCAATTGCATCCCGCGCAAGGCGCTGTATGAAAAACTTTGACGATATGTGTAAGGTACTGGGGCAGCCTCCAGTTGATAAACAGGGTGCTAGCTCTGCATTCACACTTTACGACCAGCGCGATAGATTCAAGATATGGGCAGGAAACATGGGAGCTTTGCAAGACGCTCAATTTACTACTTCGTTAGATTATCGTCTGCGTGAAGCTTCAAGGATCGTGATCTTGATCACCGAGTTACTTGAAGATCTAGATGAGGCTCTAGAAGAAGGCACGTCACTGAAACCCAGGAATTGATGTAATGCTAACTCCATGCAGTCGGCGTTCTTATCTCACGCCATGGGTCTTCTGCACTATATGAGATGCCACATGCCAATTACCATTCCGAAATTTCTCCATCTGAGGAGGATTCGGATAGCGCCGATCAACTGAATCCATCACAAGATGAACGGTCTCAGCGTCAAGAGCTACTGGAGTCGATCCCTGATATCATATCTAGCCTTTTCAAAACCTCCATCATGGTTCGGAATGCTACTCCACGAGATCGATACACAAAAGCTGCAACCTCTATGGAGCGTTTTAACGATCAATTCGACATCGCTCATGTGGCGGAGAAGTTTCCAAAGACTCAAAAGTGGCTCCAAGAACGTCTAGGAAGGGCAATTACTCAGCGAAGACAGTACTTGCGCTACTGTATGGAGCATCGCAACGCGCTTAGAAAAGAGCTCGTCTTCAAAGAATCAGATAATACCGATAAGCGGAAAGATCCTGCGCCTGCAGTTACGGAGTTTCAGTCCCAGACGCATCACCATAGTCTTATTAACAGATCTGAACCTGGAAATACTAATCCCATGACGGCCGCATCTACTCTCATTGTCTCTCAACTGATACCTTTGGATGACACCTCCGATGGCATGACCCAGACATCGTATGCAACGTCTGTTGCAGACGATGATGATGGAGGGAAACTATGTGTGATTCCAATTAGCGACGCCTCAAAGGGGGATAGCCCATTCGAATGCCCTTACTGCTGGAGCATTCAAAATATCAAGACTCAACGGGCATGGAAGTGAGTTTGATCGCTTGTCGTAACTCTAACGATGTTCTAAGTTGATTAACTTTGGATAGAAAACATGTCTTCAAAGACCTACGGCCATATGTTTGCACATTTGAACGGTGTGATGTCAAGATGTTTACGGCCCGAAATTTATGGTTCAATCACGAACTACAATGCCATCGCACTGAGTGGTGCTGTCAACTTTGTTCTCGAAAACTCAGCTCTCCGGACGAATTCAAAAGTCATCTCAGCTTCCGACACGCCCAGAATCTATCCAGTACACAATTTCCAGCATTAGTCAAAGCCAGCGAGCAGGCTGTCGACTGTATTGCTGCCAGTAGCTGTCCATTCTGTGATGAGTGGGACAGGAGACTAGCGAAAGTTAATCCGGATCTTACTGAAGTGTTCGTCACCCCCTCACAATTCAAGTCTCACGTTGCAAAACACATGGAACAGCTGGCTCTTTTTGCCATCCCACGGGGTTTCGTGGAAGGCGAGGAAGCCGGATCCTCTGCAGCGGCTGTGATCGTTGGAGAGCAAGACATGGAAGCAAACTCAGAAATTCCCTTCCATCTTTCTGAAACTCATTCAACGAAGTCCTTGGACAAGGATCCTCCCCTGCACATAGCTGCATTTGAGGGTAATAGCACCAAAGTCAAGGAACTCCTGAGTAACGGCGAAGACGTTAATTCCCTAGGTGTCACCTGGAAGAGCGCCTTGAGAGCTGCAACCCTACAGGGGAATTCTGAAATGGTGCTGCTTCTATTGGAACACGGCGCCGAGGATGACCCGGTTGACCTTCTAGATATCGCGAAAGACAAAGGCTACAAAACCCTCCTGCAAAAGCTTTCCAATTTTTTTGAGGGTAAAGCCAAAGGCTTTTCGGGACGCCTCCAGGAGGAATCAATAACACGACAAGACTCTTTAAATCTAATAGATGAGAGCTCTAATTCAGATTCGTCGGATTCAGATTCAAATCCCGAGCTAGAACAATCCCGTAGCCGGCCTCCAGGTGGCTCCGACAGTAGGCTTAATCGCTATAGGAATGCATTGCTTCATATCGTTGATGGTGACCCGTCGAAGAATCTAATCGAACTTGCCCGGCAGAAGGGCAGTCCTGCCGCGGGTACATGCAAGTGGATATTTGGCAAGGCGGCCTACCGGGAATGGTTGACCTCCAAAACAGGGTTGCTTTGGCTTTCCGGCAAATCAGGAATGGGAAAAACAATGGTTGCTATCCAGGTAGCAGATCAAATCGAGCAGCATGTCTTGGATAAGCCACGGTTCAAATCTGTCATCCTTCACTCCTTTGGAGGAAGAACCGCCACATTAATTCTATGGAGCCTCATCTTACAGTTGATCACTCTGGAGCCATCACTTCTGAAACATCTCTTACCCGAATCTGCGGTCCGTCTCGTGGCGTTAGAGAGCTCGCTTCGCGTGTATTCATTTGATCTAGTCTGGCGCATCTTCTCAAACATGATATTTGATAATCCTTTTCAAGATGTGTACTGCATTTTAGACGGACTTGAGATGTGTACCGAGCAATCGCTGGCCGATTTACTTAATAAACTACCCCAAGTTTTAACGGATTCGACGAGATTGAAAATACTAGTTGCCAGCCGAGAAAACATTCCATCCATAACGAGAGCTTTGTCATCTTATCCAAATATACGAATGAATCCTTATTACGAGCATCAGTTAGCAAACGATCTTCGCGTCTACGCAGCATTACGAATCGAGCAGCATGCGGATTTCCATACTTTCACCATCAACTTACAATCATCCATCAAAGAAGCCATACTAAAAAGGGACAAAGAATCATTCGTCGATATTGACTCTGACATTCAAGAGTGCTTCGAATTTATGAAGGATAAGATCGGTGAGGATGCAACGCTTGCGCTGTCCTCCTTTGTGGTGTCTTCCGCAGGACGAGACAAGCCCACAATACCAGAGCATCCCGGGTTTAGCACTACCGAAGCGTTTAAGGCATTTCATCACATGAAAATTGTTGCAGAAAAATTACACTGGTGGTGTAAGTCTACAGAGTGACCCAACCACTAAACCTACTAACTTTATCAGGCAAAAAAGCAGATCCGGTTTCCTTAACTGTTCCAGGCGCTGGTAAGATTCTCGATTTGAAGAAATACCCATTTTCTGACTATTTTTTTAGCCAGTTCCATTGAAAGCTCGATACAAGAGCTTGTTGACGAGATCGAAGGAATGGAACCCCAAAATGGGCTAAAAATTCGGCAGTACAAAGACGAGCTCATTCCGCTTCTAATTACGAGTACGCGAGACCTTGAAGACGTCCAAAAATTCATCCAATCCAAATCCCAGTACAATGACACATCCAAAACAACTTGGCGCACAGGTATTGCAGAGAAACTCGAACTAAACAACGACCTTCTTAGAAAATTCAATAAGAAATGGAAATGGATAGCTGAAAAACATCCGGCGCCGCATCTTACCAATCAGTGGCAAGCTTTTGCGGCTCTACGCACAGCATGCATACGTGGCGAACTTACCACGGTTGAAAGATTGCTGCAGCGTGCTGATACGACGGCAGTAGTCAACGATACCGACGAAGACGGCAACACTCCCCTTCACCTCTCGGCATCGTTGAGCCTTGAAATGATAGCCACTACTTTATGCGACCATATGACCTCGCATGGTATGGGTTTAATCAACCATAGAGGAGAAACGGCTCTCCACCTGGCTTGCGAAAGAGGACTTGTATCTCTTGTGGATTCTCTTCTGGATCATGGCGTCGTTCTGAAAAAATTGGAGGATATGAAAACCCCGAGTTTACCGCCGCTGTGTCTTGCATGCAAACATGGGCGCTGGCTAATCGCTTCTAAGCTACTAGCTCGGGGCGCTAATGCATCAGTACAAGAACCAGACGGGACCACCCCATTGCATTCTGCTGCGCTTTTGGGGTCTGAAGAAACTGTTCGTCAACTCCTTGATGCTGGCGCTGGTCACGAATGCACGGACTCTCAGGGCCAAACCCCTCTGCTCCTTGCCGGGAGAAATAATCATAGTCGAATAGTCGAAATACTTCAGGAACATGGTGCATCGTATTCAAATGCGCTGATACTTGCAGCTAAGAAAGGCAATACCACAGCCGTTTCTTGGATACTCGGCTTGGGCGTCAGCAGCAATTCTGCCAATGAAGATGGGACTACGGCTTTGGAATTTGCAGCTGCTAATGGAGATACAGCCATGATGGAGGTGCTCATAAACAGAGGAGCGGACGTGAATCTTGTCCGGAACAATAGACTAGCAGCCCTGCATGTCGCCATTTTGGAAGGTTCTGCATCTGCAGTTGAGTTTCTGATTTCGGCTGGAGCCGACATCAATCTGCGAGCTCGAGGTGGCCAGACCGCTTTGCACATTGCTGCCCAAGAAGGCCATCTCTATGCCATAACGTCTCTCATAGATCATGGCGCTGATGTCGATGCGCGAGACGACGCCGGGCGCACTCCGCTGCATAACGCCATTCACTCACCTTCGGCCACCAGTCTTCTCGTGGACCATGGAGCAAACGTAAACTGTGAGACCAATCAACGAGAAACTCCTCTCCAACTGGCCGCCGGACGTGGGTCTGTTGCAGTGTTGAAAACTCTGCTAGCGAAAGGCGCCGTCATCGACGATGGTGGACACCGGTCTTACTCGAGGCCTCAGAGTGGAGACAGTGACCAAAGAGCAGCACTGCATTATGCTTCAATTAACGGAAAGCTCGACACAGTCGAGTATCTTCTCGACAATGGTAGCGAGATTAACATTCAAGATGGTCGAGGCCAAACCGCTCTTCACCTGGCGTCAGCGCAGGGACACATCGATGTTTTACGTCTGCTACTGAAACGTCGCGCCAACACCTCTATATCCAACAAAGATGAACGTACCGCTTTGCACGAGGCTTCTAAAAATGGACACGTCGCCCTTGTGGCCGCTCTTCTGGCTTACGGTGCCCTGATATTCATAAAAGATCATAAAGGAAAGACCCCGCTTCATCTGGCCGCCCAAAAAGGCCACATCGATGTGGTTGATGAACTGCTAGCACACGCAAAGTTTCTTCGTGACTCTTTTGAACTCATTACAGGCACTGGAGATAAAAAAGGCAGGACTCCTCTTCACCATGCCGCTAGGAAAGGCCGCACTGAAATAGCAGAGAAATTACTGGACGAGAACGTTACAATGTCACTCCAAGATCACAAGGGAATGACACCACTTCATCTTGCTGCTCGAAAGGGGCACGCGGAACTCGTGGGGCCATTGCTCCGAAAGATGTCCGAAATGGACATTCTGATGCTTAACCGAAATAACGATAGTGCACGAGACCTAGCGGAGAGGAAAGGCCACAGCGGCATTGTGGAGTTGATAGATGAGGTAGTATCAGAGAAACGGCTCAGCGTAGATGTAACCGGGTGTGATCAGCTTCCAACGGCTCCATCGACGGACGTTGAGATGAGAGGTACGCAGTGGCGGAATTAAACAGTACGCAATGACCATGGTACAAAGGCTACCATAGAGCGGAGCCATGTCGAGGAGCTGGAAAGTGCAGAGGCTGAGAAGTAGGGAGCTGCTAAATAGCAATTTCGCAGGGTTACAGCTGGTCGTAAGGACGGGGATGGTAAACTTTGGTTAGCAACTTCCTTTTCAGGAGAAGCTTGTGAGATTCGTGAAAGAGAATTGGACGAAGAAAAGACTCGAGCATTTGAATCTCCCACAGAGCCGGACGAGAGAGGGCAAGGGAATTGGGAGAAGCAGGCCGACGCAAAGGCGGCGGTGACGATTTATAATGCTTGCCTTGATTTCCTGGTTTGCCATTCTACGTTTCTGTATTTACTATCATAGCGTAATGAATATTGATGTGCTTTGCAACAATCCTCGGCTTTGGCTTTGTGTTAGCTCGATGGACTTTAGCCTATTCAATGAGCCCCAGACCGCATTGCCAAAAGGGGGCGCGAGTCTTGGTGCATAGAAGCCGGACTTCTGGCCCACCGGCCTGAACTCGCTCAAGTTCAAACTAGGTCCCAGAATTATCTCCCTCTCGGAATCTACCCGAAACCGCACTACCTTCAAGACTCACTCAAGAACATGGCAATTGCCGTTCCAGTAAGGCAGCCAGAAGTCCTTCATGCTATTTCTGAATCCTGATTTGCACCTCAACTTCAAGTCTCGCAAATCCCATCTCTTCACTTTCTTTCCATACAATGTCCGCAAACAGATACTAAATTTCACTCATCTGCCAACCTTCACAGCAGTTTGTTGGTGCAGTATAAATTGCGGAGCGATTGTCTAAGGGGGCATATTACGTATATTTCCATACAGCGCCTACACAAACCTCATGCCACAACACGAAATACCACGTCTCCAAAACCCACATCGTCCAATATCCTACAAACTAATCTCCCCCCTCCACGTCCCCTCCGTCAGACCCAAAGTGGAAATACAATGCTGCCACCTCGGCCCCCCCCTCTCCTTCCTCCTCAAATATTGCAACAGCTTCTGCCGCTTATGCACCAACAGCCTCAAATTCCGTTTATTCACCTTATCATGCTTGCCTCTCGTCTCCAGAAATCCCGCCAGCGTACGAATCTTAGCCGTCAGGATCGCAATCTGCACCTCGCTAGACCCCGTATCCGGACCCGCACGTTTCGCCGCGGCGGGGTTCGAGGATGGGAGGACAGCGGGCTCGGTGCCAGGCGTGAGACGCGAAGGCGCTTTAGGGGGCATGATTTTATCCGTGTTGTGGCGGCCGAACATGTCGATGCAGCGCTGAATATTGACGCGGAGGCGATCTTTGGAGGAGCCGTTGTCGAGGTGCGTGATTCGCTGGATGGCGGTTGCAGCATTTGTGTGCTGGGCAGCGCGCTGGGCCTCAATGTCTTTGGCGGTGGGTTTCTTCGCGTCAGAGGCGTCGTCGAAGAGCGCGTCGATGTTATATCGGTTGGCTGGTGGTGGAGCGGAAATAATGGGCGCAGCGAGCCGTTCGGATTGCAGGAGGGAGCTTTGGACTTCGTCTGGTTTGAGGAAGTAGTTTAGATAGGGTTTTTCTTCAGGTTTGGCGAGGTTGGAGGAGGTGGTCGGGTACGGTTTTGCGGCTTTCGTGGGACATGTGCCAGTGTCAAACGATTCGACAAAGGGAGTGGTGAGGCCTTTCACGGGGTCGCCGAGGGCTTCGGTGCGTTCGGCGCGGAGAACTTCTTGTCTTGATAGGTTTGCGGCCTTGCGGGCTTTGGCTTGGGCGATTGTATATGGATCTTGATGCTTGCGCTTCTGCTTTTGAAGCTGAGGTGATGGTGTCGCTGAAAATGAGCGGAGAGCCAAGCAGGGGTTATTGTGAGGTGCTGCGACTATGATATTAGAAAGGGTATAGAGATGCCAATTGAAGATACTCATACCTCTCGCGGCCCGTAGGCAAGTCGGTATAGGTATTCGAGGCGGCATTGCTGTGTTACTGCTCTCTGCTGGCCGAGATGGAAATACTTGGTCTTTCTGTCGCGGAGCGCTAGGCCGAATTTCTCCTAACGCCAAGACAAGGTGTCACGTGTCGTTCAGATTCAAGCGGTGAATTATTTATCCGCAAACTTTACCGATCGTCCCACACCACCAAATTATCGCGAACTTTTCGACGTCGCGAAATTCCAGAGACGTTCATTCCTTCCTGCATCCCCCTTTCGTCTCTCAACAACTTCCTAACAAGTAGCTACCAAAATGGCTCCCGCAAACCTCCCCCCGATTTTCAATGCTACGTCTCAGGACATCGAGATGCTCTTGGCTGCACAATGCCATGTTAGTTCCACCTTGAGCCCTCGTTATTGTATCATTCTAACAGTCGCAGCTCGGCTCCAAGAACATTCAAACCCATATGGAACCGTGAGTATTCGCTGTTTTTCAAAGGATCCGTTCTTGTTCTAATACTTATCAACAGATACCTGTGGAAAAGTAATTCCTCAAGAATCGTCATTTCCCGATGGCCTACTGACTGATTCCTGCTATTAAGCCCGCCCAGATGGTGTGAATGTTATCGTGAGTTAATCCGCCCATTTGAGAAATAGCTTAGGAACAGCGGTTACTAACTTTCTTCTAGAACATCGGCAAGACATGGTAAGGACTCCCGCGAATTTTAGCTCTGGATCCTCTCTGATCATTCATAAAACAGGGAGAAGATTGTTCTCGCCGCTCGTATCATTGCCACAATCGACAACGCTGCCGATATCGCTGTCATTTCAGCCCGTCCCTATGGTCAACGCGCGGTGCTAAAGTTCTCGGGTAAGAAAAGCAGCATGATTCGTAAATGATATGAGGAAATTCTAACAGACACAGCACACACTGGCGCAAGCCCCATCGCAGGTCGTTTCACCCCCGGTAACTTCACGGTACGTACATCTCCATGATCTGAAATAAAGTATAATCGCTGACTTCGAGCTATAGAATTACATCACCCGCTCCTTCAAAGAACCCCGCCTCATCATTGGTACAGAGCTTACCCCAAGCCCTCCGAATATTGTTTAACACGCTGACCTCTACCAGTCACGGACCCCCGTACCGACGCTCAAGCTATCAAGGAAGCTTCCTATGTCAATATCCCAGTGATTGCCCTCTGCGACACCGACTCCCCAACCGAATACGTCGACGTCGTCATCCCCACAAACAACAAAGGTCGTCACGCTATCGGTCTCATCTGGTGGATGCTCGCCCGCGAGGTCCTTCGCCTCCGCGGCACCCTGGCTTCCCGCGAGACCGAATGGGACGTCATGACCGATCTGTACTTCTACCGCGACCCCGAAGCCGAGGAGAACAAAGACGCTGCTGGTGTCGATGATGCTAAGGTGCCAGGCGCTGACGATGTTGGTGCTGTTGCCACCGAGTCTGGCTTCGCCAACGAGTGGGAAGTTTCTGGCGCAACTGCTGGTGCCTTCGCCGCTGCTTCAGGCACTGCTGCCCCTGGTGCTGGTGCGAGCTGGGATGCTGATGCCGGTGGTGACTGGGCTGCTAGCACCACCGCCGCAGCGGACACTGGAAATGAGGGCTGGGGTGCTGCTGCTGCAGCTGCTGAGCCTGCAGGCGGCAACGTTCAGTGGTAAAGTGCAATCTAATAGGTGCATATGGGGCTGGGCAGAACAAGGAGGATAGCGGATCAGGCCGGAAAATAGGATGATAGTCTATCAAGGTGGTGGGCATCAATTGCGATGAAAGAAAGAAACGTGGATCAAATTCTAGGAGGACTCTTTTGATTTTTCGTTAAGGGAACACATCGTGCGGCGCTCATGAGGGAAAGATACTCGGCTTGTTGGCTGAGGGAAAGCCCTGCGCTGTAGACTGGGTGTTTACTTGATCGTTACCCATTCTCTCAACGGAAACCAATTGCTCCTCGAAATATCCCATGCCATTTGTATAATTTTACGTGAACCGGGTCCCACAGTTGAGACTGCAGCTGCTGTTTCTGGGTCACGAGACTCTGGAAATTCAAATAATTTGAAATACATGAAATAGAGTCCGAATCATCATATATGCCACCACCCAGATCATCTAAAATGCCAAAATACAAATCCTACAGAAAATTGTCATATCCCAGATCACATGAATCAACAATCACAATACCCCTAAACACCTCCCATTTCCAATGTCCATCTCGTCTCAACAAACCGCCCAATCGTTCTACTCCTCCTCACTCTCACTCTCACTGTCCGCATCCGCTGTATTATTAACCAGCCCCTTCGCTATCCTCTCTTCCTCCTCCTGACTAACAAGTCCTTGCATCATCTCAGCCTCGAAATCCGCAAACTCATCATCCTCGCCATCGCTGTCACCCATGCCCCCCAAACCGAGCCCAACCTCGCCGCTAACACTCATGCGCTGACCCCTCGTCGCCGCCACAACGGAAGGTGGATGAGAAGTAGTAGCAGGTGGCCCCAACTCCATAGGTTCGACATCACGATCCGGCTCCACATCGCCCACAAGTTCCATCTCATCCTCGTCATCCTCGACATATCCCGCATCTTCGTCTTCATCCTCCTCGTCGCTGTCATCTCGTCCTCCACCGCCCAAATCTCCGAAATCAATCACGTCATCGTCTTCGTAAGGCTTCTGCCGCTGTTGGAAGTGGAGGGGCGTCACGGCACGACTGTCCGGACTGCCACTCACGCTATTGGCGGCGCTGTGCAGGCTTATGGGGCCGTTGCTAGGCGATTTTAAAAGGCCGAGGCCGAGTGTTTGGTTGAAGTTGACGGATGCAAGGGCGCGGCGGTGACGGGGCACGTCGGCGTCCGGGACTTCGATTGTCAGGGCTGCGTTGTCCGGGTCGGAGGAGCCGTCGCCATCGACGTCTGAATCGTCGGAGGGGTGGACGAGGGGGGCGGATTTGGGGAGTTTGGATTTGGTGTTTGTAGTTGTGGTTGTGGATGGTTTGGGGTCGGTGATGCGGGTTGAGGCACGGCGGTCGAGGCGGACGGCCGGATTGGGCTTTTTACCAGGTCCGGTGGTAGAGGTCGGAGGAGAAGATTTTCGTTTCCGTTGGGGCTGTGTTAGGGGTTGTGCCGTACGACGTCCAGATTTGGGGGGATGGCGGACAGTGGTGGTGTCGGATCCTGCGGCTGTCGCTGCGGCTTTGCGAACTTGTACTAAGGGTGTTGAACGCCCGAAGTCTGATCGAGGGGTGCTTAACCCACTGCCACCAAGCGCATCTGGCGACGAAGGCGCGGACTCTGCATCTCCGCGTCGCGATTGGGATAGGAAGTGGCGGTAATCGTAGGGATTGGCCTCGTCGGGCTCTGAGTCTGAGCCACGCCCATTCTTGCCATCCTCGTCGAAGAGATCAGCGGTGTCATCTGCAGCGCCTTGGCCCTTTGGCGGTTGGATTTGGGGGTATTGTTGTGCGAACTTGGCCGAGGAGGGCTCGCTGGATGTGGATTTGAGATTGAAGGTGTAGGATGCGGAGAGGGGTTCGAGAGTGCAGGTTTGCTTCGCTGGGTCGAAAATCATTACGTAGGATTTCTTCGACCGGATTCGCTGGCCGGCGTATGTGTGCGTATTGGGAGTCTCGGCATCTTGGTCTTTGTCGGAGAGGGTGAGGGTGTATTGGTGGCCGGCTGATGGGGTGATAGTGGCTGTTCGGTTCTGGGAGGTCTGCTGGGGCTTGTGGTTGACTTTGATGGAGACCACGTTAGTTAGAGCGGTAGAATACACAGTTCTCAGAGACTTTACATTTGATACTGCTGAAAGTGGCAGAAGAGTTCCCTGTTTTCATAATCTTGTCGCTCAGCTGAAGGTTGAAATGTCCTTTCTTATGCGGATCCAGGATTCTCGGGGACGACGCTGCTACCAGAGGCGATGCCATTGTTACCGGTTAAAAGGATACAGAGCTGCTCTTTGGAGTGAGGGCGTCAGAAAGGCTGTAGTCCCTCCATACGTGTTGCTTTGTTCCCAAGAGCGAGGCTGGTAGTTCGTTTGCGGCTGGAACGGAAGTTCGGACATGCCGTCTGAGTTGCGTGTCTAGGCGAGCCGACCCGGCGCTAATGCACGCTCGAGAGTTTACCCCACAGTATGCCCAATTTTAGAGCAGTGAATGACGGCTCGGAAACGCATCGCGGGATTGCCTGGGAATTGGATTGAAATATCTCATACCGAAATTTAAAGGGAGATTGTACGTGGGAAGGAGGTTGGCAATATCTTCAATCGCAGTCACGGCAACGACGTCTCCAGTCTCTTGCCTGTATCACTCTCGGTCTTGGTTTGGGCGCTTGTTTTTAGGCAGGTTAGGGGTAGGACAAACGTTTTAAGGTTTAAACTTATTCTTGTAATGTATCTTAGGGGTTGCTGCAGTGCTTGAAGTGCTCCACTGCATATGTGAGCGTTAACGAACGACATGTACTCGGGACGCCTTGAATAACTTCGGTATATTACGCGGGACGGGTAAGGAACAGATTCCGAAGGTCTGATAAAAGAGTCTATATTTGATCCGAGGCTAATAACTATCACATATTTCGGCTATCGTGCGTACCGACCCTCAAAGAGACTTGAAGCTAGAGATGGTGAAGAAAAGATGTTGGAAGAAGCCTTGGGAGGCCTCGAAAGATTCTCCAGGTAGTTTCGCAGAAAAAAAAAAAGAGGGAGAAAAGGAATATTCCATACAAAGGTCTCTGCAACCCACACCCCGCGAGCGTTGCGGAAGTAACCAACTTGGGCAATGTTCAGCTTTAGAATAATTAGGGTAATTTTGGGCTAGATATTGATACCTTGATGCTTTGACGGTAAAGTCCGAAACTGATGCTCTTTTGGCCTTAGAATTGTAGTTAGAGAAGGCGATTGCGACCAAAATTCCCTCTGCACGGACGCCTCCTGAATGCTCAAAGGCCTGGAGATTCATCATGGAACAACCTAGCTTCTGAACATATAACAACAGCAGCACGACACCCTTTAGACAATTGTAAGAGTCCTGCGTTCCCATCCCTCCCTCTCCGCCTCAAGTTTCGGGATTGTAAACCTACCAACCCTTCGCCATGCCCTCTCCCCGGGGACTTCCACCGTCACAATCCCAAAAGCAATAGATTCACAAATAAAGTATCCCTCGCCACCTTCGAATGCGGCGCCGTCACGTCAAACCTCTCGCCCAGCCACAGACATTTTCTGGTGCAGAGTACTTGCAGCAGCGTATACATCTCACCCGCCGCGATATCCTCTGGAAATTCCAGTGTCCCTATCGTATTAGGGATGAAGCCCGCTTCAGCGAGATGGTCTTGACAGGGCCAACGCGTAATCTACTCTCTCGTGAGGAATTCCTTGTGGCGATGCTCTTTCACATAGCCGTCGACGACAAGTTCGACACTCTCGACCGCGCCGTAAGGGTGTGGGGATTTAAGCGATACGTCTACACTCTTGACGGCGAAATATAGGTCCTTAGCGGTGAGATCTACGACGCCTTCTCTGTCGAACGGCCAGGATACGATCGAGCCTGGGATAATTGCCTAGCTAAATGATGGAGCTTGATAGAGGTTTGAATTTTGATATCTCGGCTTGGGTCAGTCCATGCTAGAAAAGTGCATGGTGAAAGTTGTTCAACCCCATCCCCGCGATGTAGCATTTTGCAGTGGCGTTGAATGCTGCTGCTTGGCTGGAAAGCGCGGGAGGTGTGTCTGTGGGGATGGACGTGAATTGTTTTGAGCGTTTTGAGACTAATTTATATCATTTTTGAAAAAGTATGTATTTGGAGGGGGCCTTCGTCTGACGGGATTTTGCCCATGGTTGAGGGCATTTCGAAAGCCATAAATGAAATGCGAGGTGTGGAAATAGATGTGTTGAATATCGGCGTTTGGTTCAATATCTGAGGCTAACTACCAAGGCGTTGTGTCGCGTTCGATTGGTGTAGGTAGATGTTGTGAGGGTGGCCTGGTGTCAACTGAGGAAGATGCTGATATATTGAAGAAGAGAACTGTGTCAATATGAACAGCAGGAAGCTCCTATCTATATTTTCTATAGAGGAAGAGTAATCATACCCCCATTTACTAGGCCTGATGCAGTGGCTAGTGTGGTGGCGCCTGAGCTGTGGCCGTGATAGCCGACACCTGAAGCAGTCTGACAGCTGTCCCTCAGCTCATAAAGAACCTTAGAAAGAGGTGCCGAACTTCTTCACTAGTCTATCCGCGCTAACTATATTCGGCATTCACAAACCCCATGCACCGAGTTGAGCAGGAAGTAAATCACATCGCGATTACATCCATCATACCTTGGCCTTTACTCCCGCGCGCCCTTGTCAGCTCTTCGCAAACCAATCGCAGTCTCATAGTCTTTGCTCAGCCGCACGCAGCACAACCCTTAAAGGCTCCTTCTCCCAGAAGATAAAAGTCTTCTGGCTCCCCCAGTCCCACACATCCTCAGCATCCGCTAAAGATATGTCGAACGCATAGAGCAATCTCGCGAGTATCAGCCTCATCTCGGCATAAGCGAGTTTCATTCCGATGCAACTATGTCTTCCAAGGCCAAACGGCTGGAATGCAGCCGTATCGTCCTTGGCTCCTTCCTTCTCTGAATGAAGACATCGCTCGGGTATAAAGGAATCTGGGCTGTCGAAGTGCTGCGGAGAGCGGTTTGCAGGGAACTGGTTGAATGCTACGTATGTCTACATTGCGGCAACGGTTAGCTCATTGGCTTCTGAAGCACTGTGTACTTTTCGCTCGCGGAGTGGGATGCTCGGAAGTACTCACTCCTTCAGGGACCACTCGCTCACAAACCGTATCACCGCCTTTCGGTACAATCCTTGGAACTCCAATACTTGACGGTGGACAGAGTCGCAAACCCTCGTTGATTACAGCATTCATGTACTGAAACCCTCCGGTAGTGCCGATTGAGATTTCACTCTCGTCCCGAAAATTCGCCCGTATCTCTCCGGCCAGCTTCGTCAAGGCGTCCGTATTCTGCAACAGCATCCTCAAAATCCCCGAAAGCGCACTAGCTGTCGTTTCGCTCCCCGCGAAAATAAGAATCGTCATATTGAGCTCCCAATCAGGCATACTCAGGCTTCCCTTGTCGTCGCTATACCTCTTCGTTGCAGTCACAAAATCCGGGCGGTTCGTATCAAGAGCCAGCCTCTTCTGAGCTCTAGCCGCACTCATTGCTCTATGATCTCTCTGCCTCTGCATGATGTGCTTCGGCAGAATATACCACAGCAGCCTGTCCAGAGGTGGATACATATTAATCGACGAGATGAGCGCCAACCCTTTGCCAAAATCATGTGCAATTTTGACCCATGGGTGGGCTTTCCCATTCTTGAGGCAGTCGAAGGACTCGCCGAAGCTGAGATCGCCGGAGATGTCGAAGGTGGTGAAGTCAAGCCATTGAACGAGATCAATCACGGCATTGTTGTTGGGTTGGCACCGATGCTTGAGTTGTTGGACGAGAGTATTGACGTAGCTTTCAATAACAGGCGCCTGTTCTTTCAATGATTTTTCCGAAAACGCATGAACGAAAGCTTTCCGAAGCCGTGAGTGGACTTCCTCATCATATCCCATGATCGAGGGAGGCTCGTCTGGCTGCATCTTCTTGAGCCAGGTGCGGTTTCGCTCGAAGGGTAAGTGACCTGGTCGATTGCCATAGATATCCTTCCACGCTCTGGAATCAATGTAGGATAGCTCGTTCGGCGCAAGCCTAACTATTGGACCATATACATCGTGGAATTTTTTCATGCGGCGATGGAGATTGCCTTTACGCATTGAGATTACATAGGGAAACCGAAATGCGGACCAGAGCTTGGGCCCTGGGTAGCGGGATAGTGGATGGAGGAAAACATTGTAACAGGCAACCGAAATGATGTACTGAGGATGGCGGCATTCAGAACCAATCTTCTTGTTTAGAGAGTAAAGCTTACTAGCAATAGTGTAGCTATCAATAATAGCAAACTGCCAGCGGCTTGATTACTACTACGAGTTTGGGAAGACATTGAGACGGGAAAGGTTGTACTGGGGACCTTGGAAGGATTGCTCTTCGCTATGTTGATGCGAGTCCCCAGAGAATTTGTGTCCGCGACAGTGCTCGAGCTTAGCTGGAAGACGGTTATTTATCACGCTGGTCGTGAATTGAGGCTCTCCAAAGAAAATCGGCTGCTTATGAAGATTAGCACGACAAAGGCCGCTACCTAATGGTTTTCCTCAAAGAGGATTTGATGCGGCTGCTGAGCTTCTCTACTCTATGCACTACATGGTGACGCAACCTCGTTGGCATCCGTCAACCAAAATGACCGAGGAAATGCCGATTGTGCCAGCGTTAAGACGTTTGCTGCGGGCTACTATGATGGAAGGTGGACGTGAAATGTTTGGATGCCCGATTGCGTTTTGACTCCTTGGTCAAGTTGTACATGCCCATTCCTAGGTAGAGAACAGGCGGCCGTGACACGCCTTGAGTGACCCTTGAGTGACCCTTGAGTGGCCCTTGGGTGACATATTCAGAGAGGGGTACGACCCATAGGGGAAAAGGAAGAAAGGAATTTTGATTGGAATGGGGGGCATATCCTTACAATGTTCCTAGGTCATTAACGTTACCCGCGCAGATGCCTTGACGCCGCGAGGAGGGCAGGACAGCAACACCCTTGCTCGGCAAAGTTGATGCGTGGGGCAGAATCCATCACCACCAAATCCTTCGCACAATGCCTCACCAAGAAACTTGCGAGGAATAGCAGACCCCAATAATCCGCCATCCCTCAGCCCCTCCCAACTCCTTCACACAAAAACCTCGCCATCTCAGCCTTACACGGAAACGCCTTATGTCATGCATCGGGGGCGCATGAGCTAACCTACCACTCGACCAATCAAACCCAACAACAGCGTCAAGAAATTTCGCACCCCTCCCAGAGCCTCGCCATCCGCTTGACCTCTCCCTATAACAGCGCTCTGTTAAGCTCCTTCCTTCCCTCGGAAATCCCTTCCCCACAACCTACAGCAAAATAACTGCCATGCCTTTCAATATATTCAAAGCCACCACCACATTCATTCCCAATAACCCTGACAACGTTAGGGCTCTCTCAACGGTCGCGCGCTTGCGAAGCGCTTGCTTAATTTGCATATATTTAAGTTTTTTTGGTGCCCAAGTGGGGTGCTGAGCTGGTTAGGCAGAGCTAAGCCTCGCCATCTGATAAATCTGAGGAATCTGATGTAGCGGACCCAGCCGACCATTGTGTCTGAAGGGAGTTTCGAGGGTGAAGGGATATGTTTTGTCCTGGATGAACGGGAGCTATTTTAATGCTCGGACGTGAAGAGATCCGAAGGAGGTTGACGTGTCCGTGACGGACTCCGGGCGTAGTGAATGGGCTAGTACGTGGATGAGGACGAGTGTGTGGGGAAGGTGGCAAGGTAATGAGAGAAAGAGGGGTGAAGTCTGCGGTGGCAGGGAAGGTGGCAGGGAAGCGCACGTTCGAGCCAGGTCACGACGAGGGGGGTTTGCACACACAAACAAACACACACACACACACACACACACACACACAC
>KV744975.1:32601-65735 GCA_001692735.1 Lepidopterella palustris CBS 459.81
GGGGGGGGGGAGAGAGAGAGATCAGAGTATCAGAGTTTCCCTCCACTAAGTTCTATGATGTGCATCCATTCTGGAATGCCGAAAAATCCTCCCACCGAAAGCCTCATTGGGCACAGAATGCTCGAACGCCAGAGCCACAATATATGCAAAGAAGAAAATACACCCATGGGCGAAAGAGAGTATCACACTTTGTCCACGTCTTGTGCCAGACCTGATTCTAACCCCACCAGAAAGAAATCCTCCCCAGATCTTCGATCCATTAATACATATTCAGTAGGATATCGTAAGCTCGGCCAAGATGAATGCCGATGAAGTGGAACACTCAGATGGCGAGATGATTGCTCATTATGAGGGAGGCCCGTAGATCCAGTATTGGGCGGCGTATCGAACAGTGAACGAACTCGCACTGCTCTCACAAGTTGCAGGGGCACTGCCTCCAGCGGTCTCAAGGCGGTACACGGTGTTGACGCCTCCAGTGCTGCCACCGGCGTCGGTGAGGTAAAGCCATGGCACTGCGCCCTCGTTGTTCTCGCCGGGACAGGCGGAGGTCGGCGCAGGCATGCTGGCACTCTTCTTGCAGTTGACTTGTGGAATTGGCGTCGAGGGGACGTCGAAGAGGCTGAAGGTCGGAACCATGGCGCTGGTGAAGAAGTGCTCGCCCAGGACGTTGTTGTAGCCCTGTGACACCAAGAAGCCGTTCAGAATGGCTGGGTAGGGGGACAGAGACAGCGCGAGCCCAGAAGTGATCGGAATCTTCCAGGCGGACCCGGGGTCGCTGTTTAACTTAGTGCCAATGTCGTAAAGGGTGGCTGTCACAATGTTAGCCCTGGATTCTCGCGGGCATCAAGAGTAAACTTACCCAATGCGCCATTGGAAGCAGGAACGGCGGATGATGAAGGGGAAGCACACGTGTAGTTTTGGGTTCCAATGCCGAGTGCAACGAACTTGAGCACCAGTCCATCTGGAGCTGGCAGAGTAGAGCTGGGAATAGCAAGGTTGCTAAGGACGACAGGATTGGCGCGTGGAAAAACAACTGGTGAGCCCAAGATAGGAATTGCAAGAAAAGAGATGACGATGACAGCAGTTGACATTGCTTTGTCAAACATGATAGCGACGATGAGAGAAAGATTTTGAAAAGAAAAAAGACTCTGAGTTGATCAGAGGAAATGTCAGCAATATGGATAGGGAGCGAGGAAAGAGTAGGTAGAATGGCTTGAGAGAGTGGTAAAGATTTAGTAAGTAGCCAAAGGAAATGAGGGGGGCGAGACGGGAATATAACTCCTTCTTCTGTGCCTTTCACTTTCTCGATGTGGGTTGAGGGTGCCTTCCGTGAATACGTATCGTGCCTGCCCTTATTTCAAACGGACATCCCACAATCTTATAGCACATTTCCAGCAGCCTTTGGAATCCTGCGCAACGGGCAGCTGTGCCCATGTCCGGCGCCCCACTGTTCCCAAGGCCATGCATCTAACCTTGGAGAATATTTCGGCCTGGTCATCCTTGAAGCGAGGTGCAGATGCTGCTACGCTTCTAATTCCGTGCCACCAACATTTCTCCCAGCGGGCTGGAAATGGTCGGTGAGATGAGCTTGTCCTGAAACGGAATTGCGGCCTTCAAGAAACGGAGAGCTTATTTTTAAGCAGGGATGATGATACGCTGACGACGAGCAGGTCTGAGATCCGTCAAGGTCGAGAGAGGATCGGAACATTGGACAGCCCAGCGGCGCGAGCGGAGCGCCTTCTCGCTGAGCCGCAGCGCCTATGTCGTGTAATCGGCCCATTCGTACAAAAACGCTCTCATCATGTTGGACTTTTCCTACCTCCAAGGAGGCTCACGAGAACAACGGGAACGGGGCTGACGAGAAGGGCGAAAGATAGGAGCTCGACTCAATGACCTTGCCGTCGTCTCTCAGAAGTTTCACGTCTTCATGCCTCGACATGAACTGGATTCCAAAACATTTCGGTTCCCCCGTACCGTACCTGCATCTGCATCTCGAGGACACAATCAGTCTGCTCGAGGTCCCAGCTTGAAACAAGGGTTCGTGCCCAGATGCTCAGAATGGGTTGGTGAGATGAGGGGGAGCGATGGCTTGCATTAGTACACAGAAAATGCAGCCAAAATATCCCAATGGAGTGCCTCAATGCAGCAAAATCCTCTCAGCGTAGTAGATGCTTTTATTAGCAAAAAGCCCCGCTCTTAGACGCAAAAGCGAACAAATTAATACCGCAGTCTGCGCTATCAAAATTGCGAAGGCGGGAAACGTGGAGTGAGATGGAAAGGAAACGCGCGAGACTGGTCTTGTGCATCGTCGCACTCGCGGCTAAGTGCATCCTTCGCGTCAGCTTCTGCCGGTCAAGCTCTCCTTCACAATTCCATGACGGGGAATACGTCTGAAGAAACATGGGACTCGTTATCGACAAACTCGGGATTTTGTCTGAGCTTTCGATATTGCTGTCCATGCCCGCGGGCCTACCCGCCGTGACCGTATCCTCACCAGGCTAACGGTTCTAGATATATTGAACTGGAGAGGCCCCGCCATCTATCATCTCGGTTGTGGGGACTGCTCACAGAGAGAGGTATACTGGGTTGTTTAGCCAAGACGCAAGAATGGCCTTTCCATCAAACGCCCGGGTCCCAAGCGCCATCGAAACGTCCGGATTATGCACGTTACGAGCATTGTTCTTCGGAGACTTTCCTGGTCGAGCCTGCAGGCCCTCGGAATGATTACTGCGCAGGTGCCTTTAGAATCCATTTTGAAATTGTTTTTGTTTCTCGTGACTCGAATTCAGCTGGCTTTGCACCTTGGTTGTTCTAGCTACTTTTTTCCCTAGGCTTGAAGTTTCGAAACCGCTGAAGCCCCTCATCGCGTCGCAGAGCTGGGGAACTCCAAAGCGAATATCGTTTCATCGACTCGATCGCAACACTTGAGACGAAAGAGCTGGAGCACCTTTCCCCATTTCGCTATCGTAGTCATCCGGCAATCTACAAGAGGCACTGTTGACGAACAGTCTGCCCTTCTGGGCCTGTGGTGTTGGTGGCGGCTGCAGAGAGAAGACACGGACAGCGTCTCAGGTACTTTTCAACCCCCACCTCCTGCATCGCGACGTTTGTCCTCCTCACCCACGTGCACTGTAGATTTGTGCAAAGCCAAAAAAATAAAAATAAAAATAAAGAAAGAAAGAGAGAAAGAAAACGTGTGACAGGCAGAGGCCTCAGCTGGAGTCCCTGTAATTTCTGATCTAGTTCTTTCGATGTTCTTGTTTACCTGTTGCACGTGGGAGGGTTCTTGTTAATGCCAACCAGTCCGAGACCTAATAAATTTCGAGGACTTCAAGTGCCCAAGCCCAACTGCGCCTCCAACAACTACGAAAGCTCCGCCCAAAGGATCCCACACTAATTAGTGGGGGGCTCAACCTCATGCCGACCCGTGCGCACCATCCACCAACACCATCATCAATTCCACTCGTGGCCTTGATCGGGCGAAGGTTGCAGACCGCTCAATCTTGCGAGGTGTATGAGGCTGTAATCGCGCCTTCCAAAGGCTTCGCAATCTCCTACGCCGCATGCTGTTTTCATGCGTCCGCTACGTGGCAGTGTGTGTGACTCCCATCTGATCCTTCAGAATGCCAGCAATACTCATCTCTCTTGCAACAAACTACGAACTTGCTGTTAGGGACCGATCCTCTATCCAATAAAATGGTGACGAGCTTTCTCATTCTCTGCATGCATCTACAGATGTGGGAATTTTAGTTGTGCCGCTTCAACTCTCTCTTCACAGATTCTCTTACCGGCTGCGCTTTGTTTGCTTCATTTTCACTCGTTATGTTCCGAAGAAAATATACATGGTCGAACAAACTATGCGGAGGAGCTTACCGCATCTCCACTATTTTCGGAGAGCGTGAAATATTGGCGAAAGAAATACATGACGTGTGCTGTGCAAATATAATCATACCCCATCAAGACTTTCTGTTCAATGAGCAACACAACGATGATGCGGACATGATCGCCAATTCGACTACGATGGCGATGGACCAGCAAAACCAACTCGCATACCCTCACAACGGTTATCCCAGCTCACATCTTGAATCCATCCTTATTCTTGTTCTTTCCACTAGTTAAACCGTGGGTTTTTACCTTTCCTTTCTCCGCCCAATCTTTGCCACCTTCGGGCACGGTGATACTTCTACCAGAAGCATGGTCCGTTGATTTATTTCAATCACTAAGGCTTGACCTGGATACTCTTCGCAGGGCTGATATTCTCCAGAGAATGATCCCATAGTGGATATTCAGAACCGTTCAGCGGCACTAGTCGTATTATGATTATTAATTTCAACTCTCTCTCCAGATCGCACCAGCTATCCGCAATCACCAAACCTTTCCAACCGCACGAGTGCCTATAATTTCTCCCTTCTCTCTGATCGCCACCTTCAAAAAAGTCTTCTCGTCTGATCCCTCTGCATCTAGTCATAATCTATACTTGTGCACATTCTTACACTCTCCTAAAGCTCGCGGCGATCGCCATCCACCAGACCTTAACAGTCGTTCGAGCCCCTTTCAACTTCTCCCTTCCCGCGGTTCGCCATTGGCTGACTACCATTTTCAAAAGATGGCGCCTTGTCTGCCCACAATCTGATGGGTCCGTCTCTGGGCGTTCCCACGGGTCCGTTTCTTCCATATTCCAAGGAGGGCAGTCATGCTGCTTCTCCCACTTCTCCAAACAAATCCAACAGAAATACACTCGACAAGCGGGGCACTCGGACATGTTGCACACGCCTCCACCAGGATGGAGAACCCAAGTCGTGCAGAACGGGCAACGCTTAACTCCCGGCGGCATCTCCACCTCACTAGAGCCGCCCTTAGCGTCGGGGCCATTGCACAGGTGCTCCAGATCCTTGCCGGTCAAACCTAGACACTGATTACATGTGACACAGGTTTTATAATTGCATCCGTCGCAGAATGCCCACTTGAATCCATCCGCCTCTTCATATGATGACATTGGCAGATGCGGTTGCTTCGCTTTGCACGAGAGGTTGGCGCAGTACCGCCGGTCCTGCACTTCTGTTTCATATTCCACCCACCGACGATTGTATTTGATGATGATATCGGGCCGATGTTGGAAGATTGGTGCGTACATCGGGTCCGAGGGGTCGATGTACGGACGGTGGCTATCCACCAGGCAGCAGAAAGGAGGAAAATCAGTCATGCTGCTGGTTTTTTCGACCCGGTTCGCGATGCAGCCTGCGCAGCTCCAGTGCTTTTTGCAGGGCATCTCGTAGAGCGGCTCATTTTTTTCTTCTCGGCAGACGACGCATTGTATGCCTGTACTAGGAGAGGTAGGCGAAGGTGCGAGCGCTTCTTGAGTTTCATCCGGGCTGCTGTCATCGTCGGACTTTTCCGCTGAGCTGATCGAGAGGGGTATCGGAGCCGTTGATCCGATTGAGGGAAAGGCCGACTGGCTAAGAGGCGTTGTGAGACTAGTTGGAAATCCCACTTGGCCCTGAAGGTTAAGAGGAGAGGACGAGTCCATTACTATTACTAGACTAGGACAAGAACTGTACTTTTGTAGCTTTTGGGTGCTTTCGGATATTTCTGGCGGTGGTTAGAATTATACGTATACCGAACAGTTGATGGATTTGAAGTAAAAGCTTGTGGAGTTAATGCCCAGGTGTAGGAGTACGCTCTGAAATCCATTAAAATGAGAAACCATCTAAGCATGAACGCAAGGTTGGCGTGGATAGCTAGCCGCGCCTTCCAATTCATTTGGTTGTTGTGCTCTTTTGCTTCTGGGGAAACGGGTCTAGATTTTGAGAATCATATCGTTGCTCTAAAATCAAATTGAACCACGACCACGCGTAAATATAATATATGTAACCATATTTGCTCGGTGATTGATTACAGGTTCAGGAGACCAGACAAGGAAAAGTCGGGAAATCACTAATCGTCAGGCGGACTTTGATACACCAAACATGGATATCCTGCGGCGGAAAGCTGGCCTGATTCAGCCCTGCGACATGATTACAAAGTAGCTTCAACGCAACGCTTGAAGCTAGTTTACATGCAGTCGCATCTAAACTGGAGTACTAATTCTGTATACCAAATAATCTTTTAGCCTCATAAAAGAGCTACGGTAAGGAGGACTAAAGCAATAAGGAAATTGCAAGTTTACTCAACCTATGGCGGCCCTTATAATCGCCATCATGCTCCAGCGATGCAGGTACTTTTTCGCGTCTTGAGCTGGTGCTTTGTCGCTGCGGCTGCTAAGCTGAACTTTGCAATATAGGAAGCAAAACATTGCCAAAAACATTTTCACATCCTGTTAAAGAATACACCGAGGCCCGGGCGGAAATATTTTTGGAATAGATGACTTCTGGTTGTACTCGAATATGATCGTCTTGACGGAGAGCAAACGTGGCATATTGAGCACTGCGGCCATCGACGAGGGTCGTGATGTTTGACAGCTTTTAAAGTTTGACTGGAGGGCGGGTTTCGTGTAATAGGTAACATAATGCTTTCGTTTGTAGGTAATAAGACAAGGCAAGTTTAGAGGTTTAGGAGGAGGCGCTAAAATCTGGGCGTGGTGACTATGTTATACTAAGTCAGCACTTGGAATGGGGAACTAGTACGGAGACCACCACTTTTATGAAGTGTTTTGGACGTGATTTTGACGGAGCAGTCATAAACAGTTGGTCAGCCCGCTGACGGTCCTAGAAGTCTCGGCCGGCTCGTGCACGCGGACGGCTTGTGCACGCATCAAGCGAGCGCCACCACCATACTTCAAATCGTACTAACTTCATGAATTAACAACTATATTGCTTCAAATATGGACGGAATTGAAGCTGCGCTTGCGGAGTGTCGCCTTTATAATAAACCCAATTTTACAGATATTGCTAACACCTATGGTGTTAACCGGACCACCCTCTTAAAGCGCTACCGTGGTATTACTGGATCCAGGGAAGATGGATATAATTCTTAACGCCTACTTAACCCAGGTTAATCTGCATTACTTATTCGTTATATTAACGACCTCTTAGACTGTAGGCTTCCTCCTAAAAATATAATAGTTTGCAATATTGCTGCTAAGATTACTAGAAGAATGCCCGGAGGCTATTAGGTTACTTGCTAGGTTAAGAAGAATAAGAAATAGCTTAAATCCTTATATTTTTCTCCCCTTAATAGAGTAGGAAGGAAAGCCGACTCCTCCCTTTATTATAGCTACTATTTTGAGCTATTAGGTTAAAAGATAAAGTAGTATAATATCCTTTAATTAAATACCTATAATATAAATAAAAAGGGATTTATAATTGGAAAGCTCTAATATATAAGACGGGTGTTTAGCAGGAAGTTGTATAATAGCGGCAAGATACGCTATATTCTCTAGAATAGAAATTAAGAGTGGATTACAGTAATCTTAGCTATCTGTAGTAACGGATCGGCCCTTTTACCGGCCCTTATCTATTAAGCGGTTTCTAATAATATATAAAATATATAGCTATAGGATTTTAACCCCGATAAATATAGCTACTTCTTCTTATCCTCTTCTTCTGGCTAGACTAGTAACAACCTTAGTTATACTTGGTTGACTACTATATTTAAGAGAGAGACTAAGAAAAAGGTATAAAAAGGGAGGGACTATCAGCTCTTAATTATTAATAGTTATGGATCCTATATAAATATAAGGTTTATTAACTATTATAATAAACACCGGATTATCCTGGATGTATACCCTCCTTACTTAACTCACCGGCTTTAACCCTTAGATGTATCTCTCTTTGCACCTCTTAGTATTATTCTTAAGAGCTAAACCGGTACCTTACTATTAGTAAGGGTGTTACCCGCTTTATAAAAAGATACTTTTTTAGAACCTTTTAGATTGTAAATATAAAGGCTATAACGCCCTAGAATATTACTAGCGGATAGAGAAAGACTAGTATATTCCCTTAGAATTCCGATAAAGTTTTAAAGCAATTTAATACTAAAAAGACTGAGCGACCCTCTTTTAGTAAGTCTAGTAACTCGGTATTAAAGACTAGTAATTAGAAGAGCATTAAGAAGCGTCTATAATAACTAGTAAAGGACCTAATATTAGATAAAAAGGTAGATCTTAAAAGAAGCGTACGTTTTATTTACCGAGATCTTAACTTTATATTAATATTATACTTACTTATAGAAGGGCGTATTAGAGGTTATTAGAAGACTATAAAGAATAAGAGGCTTAAGAGGAAGCGGTAGGCCCCTCTCTTCTAGTAATTTGCTAGGAATAAGAATAGTAGAGCTATTATATGGTCACCTAATAAGGTCCGCCAAGCACGAGAGCTTCTCCAAAAGAAGGAGGATGCTAAGGCACGGGACGCTATAAGTAAGCTTAAGGAGAAGGTGCAGAAGCAATTAGTAAAGGAGAAGAAGGAGAGAATTTAAGAATTTAAGCGCTCTAGCAAAAAGACTAAGCAGAAAGAACGGGCGGATACTGAGAAGATTAAGAAGTAGTAGGCACAGGAGGCACGTAAGGCACGTTAAGCAGCTCAGCAACTCAAAGATGAGAGGGAAGCGGTTCAGCAGAAATCAAGGCAATCTAGGGTTGTATTCATTGCTCCTAAGGAGCCTACAATTGAGCAGAATCCTGAGGTAGAGGAGGGGGTAGTTAAATCAGATTCTGGCCGTCCTCAACGGAAGAAGCAGACCCCCAAGCGGTTTGACGATCATGTGATCGTGATAGAATGAAAGAGCGACCTTAATTACCTCTCCTCCTAGCTTGAGGGTTGTATAGAGCGTTGTGTTGTATTGAAAAGCTTCAAGTTGTGTTGTGCTCCATTTTCGATTTTCGCGTGCACGAGCCGTCCGCGTGCACGAGCCGGACGAGACTTCTATAGAATATCCGCTCCAATCAAAATCACGTCTGAGCTCGCTGAGGTAATATGAAACGGCCGAAAGGCTCCATCCTCTCCTACCGTTGTTCGCAGCAAGAGGCAAGAAAGACGTCGTACGCGGGCAACGACGTAAGTATTCCCTTCACCTCTCATGTATTTCTACACTCTTGCCAATCTCGCGAAAGCCCTATCATCTGCCAGCATGCTTGTTGAATCTGCAACCTTGGAAGTCGTCAAGACTTCGCCAAAGAAAAGAAAAAGCGCGCTCCGACAATAACATTTTGTTCTCGGTCTTTATTCTCGAAAAGTTCTCGAACGGAATTCCCCCTAATTTTACACTCGTTGCCACCTTTGCTGTGTTTCTCCCTCAAATCATCAAAGAGTGCCATTATGACAAAGAAAGTCACCAAAGTTATTGTCTAACGGCCGACAGATATATGAGAGTATCCCACACCTATTTATAACAGAGCATACACGCCAAATCAATTTATTGACCCCACTGGGCTAGTGCGATCCAACGAAATCACCGTCGCACGTATTTTATATCATATCATATAGGTATAGACATCAACAACGAGGACATTGCTATTCGAGCGGTATAACTATATCGGCTCTTTTCCCCATCACAGCGAATGTATATTAACAATCTCTGGCTAACATGAGATAGGACTGGTTTCGAGCAGGCAGCGATGGACAGCACAGAGGAAATGGAAATGGACAGTTCAAAGGAAAGGGCAATAGAGAGTATTAAGGAAATGAAAATGGAAAATTCCAAAGAGGAGGAAACTGCAATTCCCGAGGTGGGAATGGGAAAATCCGTATAAGAGGAAACCAAGGTAACAGCTAGAAGACGTGCAAACGGCACCCCAACGGGAATCACACAACCCTAGGAATGCAGAGGATCTTCTCGAGGCCAAAAGAACACCAGTATCAACAGAGAGCATTCATAAAGCAAAGGGACAAAGGTTTTCAAGCAATGCGGACAGCTTGGCCACCCAAAGTACAACAACGCCGTCAAGCAGACCCTCAAAACGGTCCTCCAAAGGCTTCCAGATGCTCCCGGAGTAAAGGAACTACCTAAAGATCGCCGTCTCTCTGCCGACATCATGTCCCTCTGGAATTGCCCGGACAACAACCAATTTACAATAACCCTGTTTTCAAAAACAAGTTCTACATGGTCGAAGGAAACCGCCAACCTTACTCCCCGCCCACCAAAGTCGAGGTTGATGCTAATTGGCTCCAAGTCCAGCAGGACAAAGACGTGCCGGTCAATAAGACCGGACCGCAGGGCGCATACCCCATCTGCAGCCGGTGCAAGAGAATAGGCTTTTGCTTGGACGAAGGAAATGGCTACATCATGGTAAACACGGATGCACCCAATGTTCTTGCGGGTCGACGAGGGCAGAGTTGTCTTCGATTATCCCTTTCAGCAACATTTCGGGTGTCTGAAGGTGCTTGGTGAAGAACCGCAAATCATATACAACGTCTAATCGTTGAAGGTAAGTGTGGGTGAGGATCATGATAAGTACGTTTTCTGCCGATTTGGCGAGCTTATTTTGGTTCCATTGTCGAGTTTCTGCATCATGTGTGCGAAGCTCCGCTCCTTTCATTCATCAACCAAATCCTATCTTGTTCGATTGCTCAACTTGCCTTCTCCCCAGATGTTTCTTAATCTGCAACCCAACCACATTCCAATATGATAGCATAGCGGGTGTGATTGGCCATTTTTCTCTAGTCGAGACCCCGACGTTGATTCCCATTAACATCTCTACAACAATTAAAGATTAATCGTTTATATATAGCAGAAGGTCAAAATAACGGGCCCTACTATAATACTAGTTCCTTTTTTCTGATCAATCTCGATGGCGTAGTGATCGTGCGGACTCCCGGGAGAAAGGGGGTGGGGGTTGGGGGCCGGCGAAGAAAAATTAATTACTTAAGGAGAAACTTATTCCACAAAAACGGCCGTGCCCTCCACTGGGATCCGCGAAGCATCCGGCCACTTGAAAGAAATAGAATCTAGAATCTAGAGTTTAGATTTGGTCAGTAATCCGCGGTAAAGTAGAATCTTTCTACCCAAATAACCAGGTCTGCGCACTTTGAACAAATTGACCTGCGGCCCGAGGGATTGTATACCCTGCAGATTTCAGCTATCTTGTGAACGCTTGTTTTCTTCGGCCCGCATGATAGTCTGATGTTCTTACTGTCTCCAATCCTACTGACAATCATTGACACCAAACCTTAGAAGTTCGCACAATACACAAGCCCGTGATTAGAAAGCCCATCCAGGATGCATTACCACACTAATTTTGTACCTCTACCTTCCCTCCCCTCCCTCGAGCTCTCCCCCGTCCAATCGCTTACACATCCATCAATATAAAAATATATTTTACACACCCCATGCCTCATCACTCGTCTACGCAACGACAACATCCACTCCGCCTCAATCGAATTACAAGGCAAAACAAGAAAAAGAAATCCCTCCCCCAAAGCTTCGTTGCAAATGCGCAAGCGCAACCCTAAACAACGATGAATGCAACGAAGCGAGGGGACGAGACAGAATGAGTTTCGCTACCAGCAAGAGAAGAGAGGGCAATAAATACAAGGTTTTTTGGGAGAAAAAAAAACATGGGCAAGCTTGGAAAGGGAGCCCTACCAACGGTACTCTAGAGGATGAAACGGCGGAGTTGAGAGTAATTTTCTTATCGCATTCCGGGGGCTGGACCAAGGCCACCGCCTAGGCCTTGAAGACGGGTGGCGAGTTGGGGATACTTTTCCTGGACCTGTGGGTATAAGAATTAGTAATGCGTTTTTGATGTTTTACCTAGCGGGAAGGATGACATACCTCAAGCTGTGTCCTCGCAGCTTCAGCGTATGAGAGGGCGTTGACAATCTCGCCTTCGGTTCTAGACAGCTCGGCGGCGCGTTCAAAATACTGCAGCGCTTCTGTTACTTTTCCTTGCTGAAGGAGCAGTTGTGCCATTGTAGCAACGGCAATATCGCATTCAGGATCGACTAGGATCATGTTAGTTACAGCCAGTTCGCATAATAGTCTGATTAGAACGTACTGATCAAGGCCTTCTGGCACAACTTCTCCGCCTCGGTAAAGTCCTGCCTCCATTGGAAAAGCGCAAGCGCCTTATTAATGAGAGGAAGCACATTCATCCCAAGCGGTTTCGACGCCTTTTCCATATCTACCGCAGTATCGAACTTCTCAATAGCCTCTTGGAACTTTTGCTGGTCGAGTAGGAGCTCGCCGTAGTAGTTGTAAACATCCGGTACTCTGTCAAAGTTCTTCATGCACCGCCTGAACGTAGCCATCGACGACGCAATCGAGCCCATCTTGTATTGTGTTACGCCGAGCTGGATGTGTGAGAAGATGAAATCCTTGTCGAGGTCGATGGACTTTTGATAGTCTTTTGCAGCCTCTGCAAATTCGCCGAGGATGAAGTGGAGTTGGGCGCGGTGGTAGTAGATATCTGGGTCATCTTTGTTTTGCTCCGTTGCTTGGGCGAAGTCGTTTGCCGCTGCTTCCCGGTTGCCTGAAAATTATTAACGGAGAAACTTGAAGGATTTGAATGGACACATACCGAGCTCCAGATGCATGCTTGCACGTTTGATAAAGCTCTGAGTCAACGACGGGTCCAGCTCCACACTCTTCGAGAGATCGTCCAATGCGTCCTGATTGTCGCCCATCAAATATCGGAACGTTCCCCGCATGTTGTACGCAAATGCCTCGTGCTCATCTAGGGCGTCCAGTTCCAGCGCCTTGTTGAATGCCGCACTTGCCTCCGCATATCCGTCTGATGTCTTCTTTTCCATGGCTAACAAACCTATCCTCAATTGCCCCTTTCCACTCTCCTCGGCAAGATCGGCATCCTCCTCGAGTCCCTCCGGTGCAGGACGCGGCCGGAAACTCTGAAGGTAGTTTGTGACGAATGTAGGGCTTGGCAGTTTCTTTTCCTTGGTTTCCATAATAGCCTTTCCCTTAGCTTCTGCGACCTTCTTGAGTAGCCGTTCCACGCTTTGTGTGCTCTGTTCGTTGCGGAAACCATCAATAATGCAGCTGGCCGTGTAGTCGAGCAGAGCTTCGCTGTATCTGTCCACTGCCTCATAGGCATTTGCCCTCCGGTTCAAAGCTTTGACGTATTCGTTGTCCAAATTGATAGCCGCGGTGGTGTCTTCAATGACCTTGTCCCAGTTTGACATGGCGTTCCAGCAAGCAGCGCGGTTGGAGTAGAAGACGGGGTCTTGTCTACAGAGGATGGCTTTGCTGTAAAGCTCAATTGCTTTGTTGTAGTCTTTTGATCCGTAGGCCTTGTTGCCGGCTGCCTTGAGCTTTGCCGCAAAATCTTTGCGCTCCTACAAATCGTCAGGAATACCCTATTCGAGAATAGAATGGTATCATACCTCTGCTGAAAGTGTCGCGACTGTGTCCTCATCTACTTGAGGCAAGTCATCCTCGCTCTGCACCGTGACCGAGGTTTTCTTTGGTTCTGCCTCCCTATTAGCTTGCATCATTGTGGTCAGGAGATGCATTCAATTACCGATCGTTCCCTCTTCAGCAGCCGCCTCCTCTGCCTCCTTCTTGGTTTTCCGTCGATCCTTCTTGCTCTTCCTCTTAGGGGAGGATTCCCCAGACCCGGATGCGCTCTTGCCAGAGTCCGACACGTAGTATATCACTCCCGCAGCAGTCACCACCAACGTAACACCGGCGATGGTGTAAACGACGCCTTTATGCTCTGATGCCCATGTAGTAAGCCTGTCCCATAGTGATGATGATCCGGATGTGAAGGGTTCACTGGGGATAAGAGCAGGGCTCTGGGGGATGGGGGCTTGTTGGGAAGACATGGCGCAAAGGGCGGAAAGTCGGAGAGAAACGAAGGAGATCACGCGTCCTTGACGAGATATTAAAGGCGAAAGCGGTGCTAATACACAGGTAGGAAGAAGAGATGAGGGTGATGGTGTAGCTTGTGCGCGAAGAAGAGCTGGGGGTAAATTTCCGAGCTGTTGGACAGCGGCCTCGCCAAGCTTGTCATTACGTCGTGGATGTATCGCGCGAAACTTTCGCTCCGAACATCAGAGAGCAATTCATTAAAAAGGCAGTGTCCAAGGCAAGTAAATACCTTACGATTCACTAGTGCCCTTCCCTTTACCTAAGTCGCATAAATTTCTTTGTTAATCTTCAATGATCATATCTCCTGTAGGTATAATATAATAGTCACGTGGTATTAATTTCTGGTCGTCCTTTCAAAGTTCTTCCACTTTACAGCAATCCCTGTAGAGGTTATGTAAAACAGTCCTTTCTTCTCATCTATTCCATATTCAGTCCTCTTCAAGAGCCTCAAGCTCCCGCGCTCTGTCCTATTGGCTCTTTCTAAAGCGCCACGCCTACTGGAGCACAGAAGCACCTGACTCACCACATCTCGAATATTAGAGTCCGCGTTTCAAACAATTAAAAGTCTAATCCCTTCATAGAGGTGTAGAAGGCCCCAATTGACCATGTCAAACTCCCCTCCGAACTTTAAACTTTTCACGTCCCTCCGCTACGATCCTCTCCTCCTAAGCAGCGCGGAAAATGGCTCCCCCGCATTAAGCTTCCACTCTCCAAGCCCGTTTTACATGCTCGTCTACCATCATGGCCGAATGCTAGAGGCGGCACAGCATTTCGAGTGGCATAACGTGGCCAAAAAGCTTGCCGATGGCGAAGCACTTTCCAAAATCTTGCTTGAAAAAGTTCAACACTACCTGAAAGAGACTGGATCAGAAGATGGGCCATTGAAAGTAGGAATCATCAATTCGTTGGTCTAGAAGTATCAAAAATTATCTTGTTAACTGGACACCAAAAAAGGTCCGCGTCCTATTCGACCGCTCCGCAAACCTCTCCGTCGAACTCGCACCCGTCCCCGCCGTCCCTCTCGAAACTCTGTACCCCTCGTCCTTCGATCCACCAAAATCACCATCACAACCTCACCCCGCCAACACCTTCAGGCCATCCCCTTTAACTGGTGGCGCCCTAACTCTCGGCCCCACTGATTCTCTTCCCGCCTCATCTCCGCAACCACCAACCTGGATCCTGAAGCTCGACCCTCTGCCAACAGACATCACGCCGTTCACTTCTCTGAAGACCACGCATCGCGAGCAATACAACTCTTCTCGCACCCGCGCTCTTCCGTCAAACCCAGCGCAGCCTGCGCTGACCGAAGTCATGATGCACAACCCGTGCAACGAGTTAACCGAAGGAAGTACGACGTCCCTTTATCTCTTCCGTGGAGGCCAATGGGTTACACCTCCTGTAGGCGTACCGGCAGGCCATTTCGCCTCGTCTGATTCCTCAGACCCTTCAGCTATCGAGTCCCACGAACCTGCGGATGGCCAGCCAAGCAGGGATGAAGGCGAGATGCGGACTCCCTTTCCCGGCCGCTGGGGTCATAGCGTGCGTAGTGAGAAGGTGGGAAGTGGTGGCCAGCGCGGGACAACGAGGAGGTGGGCGCTCGGGAAGGGTTTGTGTATGGAAGAACCGGTATGCAGAGACACGGTGCAGGTGGGAGAGGGCGTGTGGGTAAGTAACGGGGTTAGGGGTTTCGGATTCGGTAGAGTGGTTGAGTAAAGCGGCGAATAGAGGTAGTACTGCATACATTGGGTTGTTGAACACTGGGAGAACTAATATGCAGTGGTTGAGCAAGATACGAAGCCAGAGTTATGCATGGAGCGATCTTTATAAGAGATATGGGTGAAAAATAATTTACGCAGAACTCCGAAACAACACAAACAATCAGTGGGTATGAAAAAATTTCTGGATGCTGGATGGAAGATGTTGCATGGCCGCTCCCCAACGCTCCGATATGGAACTTTGCGTTGCCGTTGTGGAATGAGGTGGAGTCGGCGGAGCAGGATTGGGGTAGGCTGGAGGGGAGGTGAAAGGATACTGGAATTGTGTTGATTCATATCTTTCCACTCCGCTCCAGTTACCCATCTATTAATCTGAGCCAATTGATGTGTTCTTTCTTTGTCATTAAACCACGTACTCCCTTGTATAGCTTCGTGTAGGATTTGGGTGGGAAAATGGACTCCAATGCCAAGACTATATGCGGAGCAACCTACTAAGGGGTAGTCCCGTTACTCTCACATTCGCCGCTGGCCGAGAATCAAAGACATCGTCCTTCGTACAGAGTTCGATACCATCGGTCAATGCCTCTGAAGAACTCCCGAGCCTGATACCGCTTGCTCAACAGAGGATTGGGGCGTGCTTTCTGTGCCATCAACGAAAAACTGTTCCTCTCTGGAGTAACTCAAACTCAAGGCTGAATGTTGGTTCATCCCGCACCGTTCTCATTCATACGAACGCCTAGAAGATAGTGAATCTCATGCGAGTGACTCATCTTATAATTGGCATGACGAGTAAGCGCATCCTCTTCTTCCAAAACGCGATGTAAAAGAAGTTCAAATAACCAAGAAGTTTAAATAACCAAGAAGGTGGTTATCGCGTCCCCTCCTGGCCGGTAAAAAGAGGCATAATAAAACACTCTTTACTCCACCATGAGCCCTCCACTAAGCAGATCGGATCTTCCATGGCCACGTAACGTGATTTCGATAGATTCTAGGTAAGAGTGCCCGTCAATGATGCGACATGTGGCATGGAACACGGCTCTGTCAAACTTCGTGTTCGTAGGGTCATAAGTTCAAGTTCAAAAGTCTTCCGTATTGCTATCTGTTGAACTGATCATCATCCTATCGCGTGCCCTCTAGTATATAACTTCGTTGCTGCTCAACTTTCAATCAATACATACTCCGACGTTACTTTCTATTCTTTCGAGCTGAACACTGTCTGAAAGGTTTAAGTGTCGTATATACATGAGAATAGCCCGCTAATCCCGTCACCTCCTACGGTGCTGCCTATATTAGCGCAGCCTCTATGAATCAACAGTAATCGAATGACTAGTCGCTATAAGGTTGCCTAGATTCCAATCCTTCTGGGGGGCAGGCAGCAAAGGAAGCTTCACAAGCTCCTTGGAGGGTGAGAGCTGCCTCTACAATCGGATCCATCCGATTCTTAACAGTTGAAGTGACAACGATTTCCACGATTTTGACCAGTGAGGCCTGGCCACGTGCATCGACTAGATTTGGTGAGATTTGGGTGTCCAAAGACGCCCGGGATCCCGATGGAGCGCGATACACCTCTAGTCTCTTGGCATCCCGACATTCGAATTTCCACCATAGTATATACAAGAGGTCCGACTTCCAGAGCCCAGCAAAGCATACCAGGGGGTTCGTGATATGATGACCAATCAGCCCAGTTCAATACGCCCCCAGAATTGATCCTGGGCCAGAGAATCTGCATAAAGCTGTAAATACATACACTGTAGATGACATAATCTTAGGAAGTGTTAGTACTAAAGAGGATATCAGTACAAGCTTCAGAAAACCTTAAGAAAGCGCTCCAAGCAACGTTTACTACGCCTACTGCGCTTCCTGCTGCTCCAAACCCTCCATATATTAACCAGGCTCCTCTGCGTTTAAGGTCCTTGTCTTTCTTAACCGCAGTTAATTGGAAGCCTTCCGGATAAGGGGGTTTCAGCATTTGCTTCCAGGTTTTCGGTTCCTTAGGTAGACTATACTGATGTATAGCTAAAGGCGCTCATACGGCATGCCTCTCCAAGCCAGTGGCAAAACCTGCCAGAGAGGTTCTTGACGTCTGTAAGTGACGCAGCGTGGTCGCAGCTCGTTCGATTTCGTCGCGATCCTGCTAGCAGGATAAGGCTCTCATTAAAATCAACGGTGATTTCAGCCGCTCTCAGGGCGCTGTTTCTGCAGAACTCCTTTCGTTCAAATCTAGTGACTCTTGAGCTGTGGATACTGAGCTCGTCGTTTCAACCGAAAGCCCCCTAGATGAGCTAGGTGTAGGCAATTGAACATCCTCTCCTTGCTCGGGGCCGCTTGTAAAGGCTAGTGGAGTTTTCTTATCGTTCCCTCCGGCTGCCTCCCGTTCAGGGGCTACTAGAACATATGCGTTGATGTCATCGAGGATCTCGTCCTCTATTTCATCCTGCTAGTAAACAGGACTCGAGATATCTACAAGCTTGGTGATTCGGGTTGGTTCCTCCTGGAGAATATTCTTAATGCCAAGCTCAGAGGGCCTCGTAGCAGGCTTCTCGTTTCCAAGGCGATGTTGGGCGACTTCTCGAGCTTTTCTCATACTGCACTGCACGCAGTCAATCGTCTTTCGTCGCGAAGCCCTCCGACGCCTCCGGTATCAGCACGCTCATGCGCTTTCGCGACAAACTGATCGCCGAGCACCAACGCGATATCAAGGCCGGCAAGGTTGGTGGAGTGGATTTGCTGCAGACATTTCCTCGACGCGTGGATGGAAGACGACGAGCCGCTCGACATGGAGTATGTAAAAGCCGAGATCCTGCTCGTGCTCCTGGCCGGCGCGGATACGACCGAGACGGCGTTTCAGGCCACGATTGGAGCAACTCTACTGACTTCTGCTAAAGTAACAATACCTAGCAGGTACTCAATAGACCCTGGGCCGGCGTGGCCCAGGATATTGTGCCAATACTCCACTACAGCTGCTCGTTCTTTTCTGGGCTTAGCGCTCCTTCTTCCATACTCTCGATCTTCTCGAGGCTTTGGGCTAGGGTTTGACCGCCCGGTTCGACCCCTGGTTTAACTCCTAGCTGGCAAACGAAGCCATTTCGGTTGATGTAGGGAGTTCGCGTCAGTTGAGGCACTAATGCACATCAACCAACTGCACGCTACAAAGGGGCTCTCGAGTAGCTCCACGACATAGAGCTTTCCTTCCAGAGTCAAAATGAATGTCAGCTTTGTTCAATCTTGTAAGCGACACGCAGTCGGTGAGGAGCCCTGGCACGTAGGTGACACTGATAAGTGTAGTCTTGGCAGGGCCAAGCTCTGATTGGAGCTGCAAGTTGAGGCCCTTCCGTCATAGATGCCAACATCTGGCTCGGCAGGTCTTTCCCATATGAAATCCCTAGCGTTGTTGAATACGTGCACATCAGAGGCTAAGCCAAGGCACCAGGTATTAGCTAGCTTGTAGTTGTACCATGCATCAGTGGCAAATGTAGAGGAAAATCTTGGTGGTGTGATAGAGGCGCCAGCGCGTGATGAGGAGACGGAAGTTAAACTCGTAACTGCAGAGTTCGTCTCATGAGTCTGCGTCCTAACGGCGGCGTCGTCGGTCTTCTTGACCTTGCTATCTTCTTGGCTCTTTCTATTATGGACTTGAAGGTTCCAGTAGCATTCGCGATTCTACTGTCATCTCTCTTCCGAATCTCTACACCGGGCTCCCAATCGTTTGATCGTAAAACCTCGCAGATATAGTGTCACTCCCTAATCGGGTGTAGTTCTCCGCATAGACAGGGGCGCTCCATAGGCTTAGGGGCAGTTGAATCGCCACTTCGAGATTTCTGCTCCCCTTGCAATGTGGCAAAAGCCTAATTGGAGGCGACTTTTGATAACGTGGCCTGCCTAAGTCTCATACAATTTCGAAACTGTTCAATCAAGTCGAAGAGGGAGTCGTACGGCTCCTTGAATAGAATGGCGTCCTCAAGGTGTAGTGAGCGATTGCCTGCGAAGTCCGGGTCGATTGATGCGATAGCTTGGAGGAAGTCGCGCTGGGGGCGACACTTCGTGACTTCTGGAAGGCCGAAAGCTGCTGCTTCGCTGTATACTCTTTCCCAATTCCAGAGCCAGTTCTCAATGTTCTTCGCGGTTGGTGGTTTCTGTAGAGCCCTATACAACTCGAGAAGCTCAAGCTCGCGTGCTCGGTTGGTAGGTGCGAAACGTTTCTGCAGCTCTCGAAGCATATGGTACGGAGTTGAGCAGCCTTGTATAAAGACAAAGTTTCGTCTAGTAACCGTACTGAAGATAAAGTCTTGAATTTGAGATAGAGGCACCTGGGTCTCTTTATAACGAGCTAGCTCCGCTTTGTAGGAAGCTTGCAAGTTAAGGTAGATCCTCTGCTCGTCCGCATCGAGCTCAGTAAAGTGAATTGCCTCAGCTTTGACGTCTCTCGGTTTAGGATATATAGGAGCACTCGGGTAACTAGGAGCGGGATCAATCGAAGGATCAACGAGATGCCAAATCATAGCTGCTTCAGCCATTTTCTTGACGACGAAGAACCACGTCTTCCAGTCGGCAGATGTATCAAGGATACAGGTAGAGTTTATAATCTTTGATGAAGACATTCCGGTTGCTGAAAGTTGAGGGATAGAACAACTGCAAGAGTTTCAACAGGAAGGACGAAGCAAGAGAACAACGAGTAGGGCGTTCAAACTCGAGTCGTACGGCAGTAGAATTTTGTAGATAGATGGCTGATGGATCCTGTTGCTATAGTATGTAGTGGAAGGGCTCCAGGCTCTTAACTCTCGAATTCTGTAGTAGGGAGAAAGGTGGAGAATGTCTTGTAGTTATATATCAGCCATCGACGAAGTGGCATACAGGGTGCACGTGATATGATGACAAAAGAGTCCACCAATCAGCTCAGTTCAACGGTTGCACTCGTGTCTACGGGCATCGAAGGACTTCGATGCACGCATTCACAGTTCGTACGACGGCCAATGCAGGGGCGAGAGGCAGAAATTGCCCGCCAGATCTGATTGGTCATATAACTTTACGTAAGCACATCTGATTTTCGGCTGCTTTTCAATGCTCTGACATCCAGGCATAACTTTTCCCAGATTTGTCACCAGGCCCTCCTAATACTGAGCCGGAGTAACTAAGCCACTAGGCACCAATGTTGTCTCCAGGTACCGGTACCCATCTCATCGACGTCCGTACCCCATCCGAATTCTCAACCGGCTCCCTGCCTGGTGCGCTGAACATCGACTACCAATCCATCAGCTTACTGGCTGAAGCACCCGGCGTGGCAAAAAATGATAAAATAACCCTATACTGCCGCTCGGGGCGTCGCTCCGGCATCGCACTCGAGACGCTGAAGTCGATGGGGTTTCAGCACGTCCGCAACATTGGGAGCTTGGAAGAGGCCCGGGCGACGCTGAGGCGAGAGGCAAGAGATAAACAGAATGGAGGTGACAGGGTGGTGGGACATGATAAAGCGGGAAAGGAGAGGAGGGACGAGAGGTTTGGGAGGTTGTTGGAGGGATTAAAAGAGGCCGAAGAGAGGGAGAGTTGAGAACTTGGCCGCCTGATCTTGGGGTTTGGCGAATTGCCCCATGGGCTTTTCTTGCTCCATCTCTGGCAGAGGACGAACCGCCATGGTAGACACACGTCTCATGTGTTCTCTTCTTGAAACCATCTCTCCTCGCTTGCTCCTGAGGTCCATTCCTCCCTGAGGTCCATTCCTCTCCCTTCGACCTCACGATTCTTTCCCTATATCGAATACATCTTTTTCGTCTCTCATTCTCTGCTCCAAGTCCAGCCCAATCCTTGTACTGTCTTAATACGTCGGCAGCTCCTGAAAGGTGTTGCAAACTCCTGCGTCTCACTCGATGATCCCTCCAGCCCCGTCTAAGCGATAGCGTTAGCACGCGATTTTCTTGTTAAATGCATCTTACATTAGATAACAAGCGATTTGTCCTTCTCCACTTGCCCGAATCGGACCCAAATGAGAAGCCGAGGTAAATGCTGAAGGATCAGAATAACTGACTTGTTAAACTGGCAAAAAGGCTGAGAATGAACGGTTTGTGCAGAGAGCCAATCTTTGCGAGTGCGAAAGGATATGAAAACGATAGAAGCGTACTACGAGTCATGAACTTCGTTGTTTAAACCCTAAGGTTTTGTCGGAGCTCGAGATCCAACACGGCCTTTCATCCCACCCGCATTCCATGGCTTTGGAGTTTCTTGGACTTGTTTCAAGAGTTGGGAAAGTATTTTTGCATTGTTTCGAAAATTCTCCATCTGAGATGTTCTCGGTCAATTGCAGTTCCCAAAGATGGTATCCACACCTTCCTTGAGACGAACCACCGCCATCTGTGTATTTACGCAAGGATGCCTGGCCGCAAACGTGGACATGGGATCTACCATGCAGATGGGAACTGTTGTATTTCTGACTTGAACATCTCGGTGCAGGTTGTTCGGGTAGGTATTCAGAGCAGAGGGTCATTGTGAGTGATTAGTATATTCCAAAGACCAAGACAATGAGCTCCAAACTAGAGGTGACATTCGCAAGATTATTCGTACACCCTCCGTCTATACTCATTAAATGTAAGAAATAAGACACTCGTTACCTACATATTCCGTTGAACAGGCAAGGGAAGGAAGACAATAGTTGAAAACATTCTCCCTACCTATATTTTTTTCCCCTTCCCTATCAAGTGCGAAATGGTATCTCAAAATACAAGCTCCACAAATCAAACCCCTCCCTTATTCTCCTAGTATACAGGCCCAGCTCGTCTACTTAGCCTCACCCCACGTCCCGTCATAGTTCCCTTCATCGTGGTCCTCATATCCTACGCTAACCTCATGAGTCTGCATCACGACATTTCGCCTCAGGCTACTCGTGCTTGCATCTTCCTTAAACTCCTCCTCCCTATTCGGTTTCCCTCTGTTATAAATGTTGTTTCTAGCCCCTATTGCATGTTCGTTCGCTGAAATAGTCGTCTGGACATTGCCCCTCCCAGGCGGCGTCAATTTCAGCGACTCTTCGGAACGCGAATAGCCTTGGGAGTTGTTGGACGCATTCCTAGAATTCGGGTCGCTGCGGGAGTAGCTGAAGAACGATTTCGCTTTGGAGTTGGAGCCCGAGAGCTCGATCTGATCCTCGGCAAGGCAGGTGCCGAGTTGACCCGTCTGGAGATCAGCGAGGAAGAGGTGGACGTTGGGGATGCCGGCCGTTATGATGGAAGTGTTCATTACCGCCTCGTTGAGGATGGTAGGCACGACAGCGTCCCAGGTTAGGTCAGTAGAATTGAGGTAGCGGCTTATGGCTACGATATTGCCAATTGAGGCGCCGCAGACGCTGATGCGTGTTAAATGCTGCTTGACTGTTAAATGGTTTGGGGTTTGTGCTTACAGGAATCGGCAGGCGAAGATGCTCATGACTGTCAAACGCTCTGGTCGCGACATCTGGAGACCCCACACTACTGGTAGGAAGAAAGATGCGATTATGGCATCGGTGATTATATTGAAGACTATGATCACGTAGTATAAATCTCCTCCTGCACAATGGTTCTTATCGAAGATCCAGGGACTTGGTAGTCCGCACTGGAAAGCGATTGCGAACATGGAGAATATGAACCAGGTGAGAGTCAGACCGTGAATGATGTAGCATTTCCGTTTTGTTGATTTCTTTGAATCAATTCGTGCGATGAGGAAGACTACTGAGGCCTTTGCAAAGCCTTGTGCTGCAACTGAAAGGAGTTGAGCTATGTATGCGAACTGGCGAGCCGTTAACGCACATGAAGGCTCTGATTTCTCGCTCCGCTTACTTTAAAGTACGTATTTACCTCGGAGCCAGACAGGTCGCTGAAGTGCTGTCCGAGTCCATTGTGCACGGCACGATCTACAATAACTGCTTGTGCGAAAGCGATGCACTAGAAGTTTGTCAGTAAATCGATCTAGCAACTCGGGCCCATGTCGACTTGGCTAGAACGTGTAACCTAGCACTCACGTTGGCGAGTAAAAAAGTCCAATCACCGAATCTGAATGCCTGTCTCCTTCTCAAAGTCGTGTAGAACCTAGCGATGGCGAATCCAATGGTGATTATGACTAGGGAGTAGGAAATGGCCACGACAGCTGCTCCATGATGCTGCACGTACGGAGCCTTTGGTGTTGTATCGGCCATGATATTTGTTATAAAAATGCAAACGCGGCGGTGAAGCTGGGAGTTTGAGTGATAGTGCAGCGATGCGGCGATGCAACGATGCAGCGAATTCACATCTCTCGGGGGATTCCAACCGCAAGGGCTGATCAGCACGATATATTTCTTAGTCCAGCACGCTGAGGCCGCTCATGAACGTTGCAGCACCAGTTTGAGGCGCTCATGCTCCTTTGGTGGCAGCTTGGATGGCTGGCAATGGAGCCCTAGTTCGGCATGCCGCGCCACTGTGTCCTTGAGAGACCCTTGCGTTTGACGATTCATTCGAGCCGCCTTTCACAAGAATTCTCCGCTTGGCTCAGCTTGGCTCAGCTTGGCTCAGCTTGGCTCAGCTTGGCTCAGCTTGGCCGATCAGGAATCGTCGTCTTCGCTGATCACCAAAGCTCTTCGTGGATTCGTGAACCGACGTCCAGGATGAATGAATGGAGTGGCGTTGATGGGCTTTGGTCAATGCCGGGGTTCGCTTACCCGTCGAATATCTAGATTGGCTTCCTTTGCCAGCCGGGCCAGCTTCCCCGGACGCCGGCCGCACAGACGGTGACGGACGGGACGAAGGCTTGTACGGGAGCTTGGGCGGGAACTGCATCTAGCCCCAAGAACCACCAGCTCGCTCCGGCTTGTGCCCCGTTTGGGGACAGTGGATGGCGTTGGCTAGTAAGTTGCTAGTACTTCAACCTGTATCGAAGGGACACTTGATCTCGTATGACAAGAGACCCTGGCTTGAGGCAGCCCAGCCGGCCATGATCTTTTATTTTTGTTTTATTACTCCATGCTGTGCTCCCGAGATCCTAACCGTTGCCCTTACACCGCCCGCCCCGTCGGTAACTGTGACACCGTTGGATTGCTTGAATTTGGTGTTGTCCCGTTCTCCTTATTGCAGTATCCTGCGCTTGTTTCTCTTTCCCGCATTCGTTGCTTAAGCTTTGAAATAGTCTCAATAATGGCAGACGACAAGGATATTGAGATGACGGTCAATGAGGGCGCTCATAACAGTGATGCCGAGTTGCCAAAGAGCAACCAGTCAAATAGCCAATACGGAAAACGGGAGCTGGATGCAAGTATCCCTCAAAAGAATGTCACCGTGATTGCAATTGGACTGACCGATTATTGCACAGCGATTCATTACATTGAAGCCTGCTGTTGCCTTTGGTCTCACTGTTCTTTCCACTTGGGAAGGTATTGCAATAACACTTGGTGCTGGCCTGCTCAATGGTGGTCCTACCTCTTTGGTATGGGGACTTGTCCTCGCAGCTATTGGGTCTACAAGCATTGCTCTCAGCTTGGGCGAGATGGCGTCGATGTGATTGACACTCTATTCCGTTGTGCTTTTCTTTCACTGACGTGCTATGCAGAACTCCTGTCGTTGGAGCTCAGTACCGCTGGACCGGTCTCTACGCTCCCCGAGGTGTTATGACACCTGCATTCTGGAGTTTGATGCAAGGTATGCTGAGACCATCAGTGCCAGCTGCAAGCAGAAACATCTTACTAACGAGTCCCAGGATGGTTGACTGTGAGCTTCGCAATTGTCTGGCAAGCACGTTATTCACTACTAATATCCATTTCCTAGGTATTCGCATGGATTGCTCTTACAGCTTCCAATTCTTACGTCTGCGCTGCCATGACCCAAGGTCTCATCGGCCTCAACAATCCCACCTACGTTCCTCATCTATGGCATGTCACATTGCTAATGTGGGCATACTTGGCCCTTTGCGTTACCCTCAATGTCTACGCCAGAAAGGTGCTCGTTGTCGTTGAGATGTTTGGCGGTATCATCCACGTTGCATTCTTCATCGCCACTGTTGTCACTCTGGCCGTTATGGGCCAGCGAAGCTCTGCGAGCTACGTTTTTACCTCGTCCTCCTTTGGTCTAAGTGGATGGTCAAATAATGGAGTTGAGTGGTGCCTTGGGTTGCTCACTAGCACCTCTCTCCTTACCGGTAAGCCCTGACATCGCATTCCGAACTAGTGAACAGTGCTGATTTTGAACCGCAGGCTTCGACGGTGTGCTGCATCTAAGTAACGAGATGAAAGAGGCTCCAAAGAAAGTTCCGCAAAGCATGGTCCTCGGCGTGGTTATCAACGCTGTGCTTGCCTTTGGTTTCATTCTAACTCTACTTTTCTTCATCGGCGACCCAATGGCCGCTCTCACCTCTCCAACCGGTTACCCCGTCATTCAAATCTATCTGTCCGCCACAGGTTCCATCGCAGGCGCCACAGTCTTGACCTGCTTCATCATTGTCCCCGCTTCTGTCTGCCAATTCAGCGTTTTCGCATCCGTCACGCGCTTAGTCTGGGCTTTCTCCAGAGACAACGGTATGCCATTCTCCAACTTCTTCAGCTATGTAAGTCCAATGTCCAAAAGTTGCAACCAAAAAAAAAAAAAAAAAAAAAATTTTAGCCGCTAATTTCAACAAGGTCCACCCGACTCTGCGCATGCCCACCCGCGCCCTCGGCCTTGTTGCCATCCTCTGCGCCCTCATTGGCCTGATCACTGTCGGCAGCACCGCAGCATTCTTCGCCATCATCTCCCTCGGTGCGCTCGGTCTCTACATGTCCTACTTAATGCCTATCTTCCTCTTCACACTCAAGAAACTCCAAGGCGAGCACCCGGCCTATGGCCCCTTCTCTCTCGGCAAATTGGGTATTTTTATCAACATGTACGCAGTCTGTTGGTGTATCTTTGTGATTATCTGGCTTCCGTTCCCATCGCTGCTACCCGTCACAGCTCAGAATTTCAATTATGCAGGACCAATTATGATCGGCGTTCTTGCGATTGCACTTGTGGATTGGTTTGTTAGTGGATACAGGAGGTTCCAAGTTCCCACTGATCCGATGAAGGATTAGATGTGTATTGAGCCCTTGAGGTGGTTGATGGATGGATTGACAGATATTGATAGCGCTTAGCGCGAAATAATTGTAATTCGTTCATCCCATGTGGCGACTCGCGTCCGGTTGCTCTATTTGGAATACGACATCTATAGTATTTAGCTCTTGCAATAGTGACAGTTTGAATATGCATTTCAAAATTCCGAAATGGTCCATAAACACCAGAAGATCAACCAGAGAGTTCAAGAATGGCGTATCTGCAGAGCCATGACTCGAGTGCGAGCATTCCAATAAACGCATATGTTCCTTCTCAACAGGGTGAGGGAAGGAGCATTAAACCACACCGGTGTAGCCAATCTAATGATTTCAATCGCCATCCAATCGCCGCCTCATGTCCCCTCCACCGCCACTCCACCACCATGCACCCACCACCATGCACCCACCACCATGCACCCACCACCATGCACCCCTCTCTTCCAACAAAGTTTGACATCGCTGACCGTGTTCTTTCCTCGATCAAAAGCCAGTCCTTCTAAATAAAACACTGAACAACTAACCCCAGCAATCAATTATCCACCTCACAACGCACCCCTGCTCAATCCACAATTCCCACAGCAACACCTCCTTCATAAATCTGAACCTCAGACCCTCCCCTGTCCCCTTCAATGCTCGCAACACACCGCACATCGCTCCGTCAGAATTTTTTTTTCTTTTTTCTAATTTTTTTTTTTTCCCCACGCCCAGACCCAGGCCGCGCCCAAACTGTCGGGATTCGCTAGCCACATTTGAATGGCGGTCTCAGCCGTCACCTTCGGCCCGTTAGGAGGGTTGTCTCGCGAACCCCAGAAGAGAGCTTGGCCCACCACACGTCCGTACCACGGAAAGCCCTCGCTTCCTGGCGCGGAACCAGGGTTGGAGCTTTCTTGTATTTCGTGGCTGGGCCGCATTCTTATATGTACCCCGTTGTTCCGCAGGCGTGCATGGGCGGCTAAGGGGGGGAGGGGGGAAAGCATGGGGCGGGGATGGGGCTGGGGGTGGATCCGTCTGCTTGACATGTCCAGGAATCTTGGGATTTTACGCATCATGTGCGGGGTTCTTGTTTGATGTGCATGATGGCCCAGGATAGAGCATGCGGGTATCGGCGACATGGCCGGTCACATTCTGGCTCTGGTGATCGGGAAGTGGATATGCAGGATTTTGGAAAAGTCATGTAGCATTGTGGGAGTAGACCGCTGTTGTTGGTGCCTTGGAAGAATTGTATCATCGTGGAAGGAGCTACTGCATGTGACATTGTGAGTGAGCATGACGCACGCGTGGAACTGCGATGGGGCGGGCTCAGGATTCACGGGACAGGGAATGCATGTGTAAGCAGGATACGCGGTCAAGAAGAGGATATATTAGAGAACGGTACGGAGTAGGCATTGCTGACCCGAGTCGAGGATCCCTGATTCAAGACTCTAGCTTGCATAACAACCTGCCAGACTACCCCCAGTCCCTCAGCAATTGCAGCGTACTGACAAAAAAGGAAGTTTACGCGGGCCGGCGAGCTGAGGGACGACCCATAGCCCCTTCCTACTCGAAACCTGAACGCAGAACGCAGGAACGCAGAGCGCGCCGCGACAAGGCTGTCACCACCCATGCCTCGCTCCTTCTACCTATGCACGAGGTGCTTCCTCAATGCTGAGCAGCTCTAAACTCCACCAGCGGTCCCTCCCGCATGACCCCCATCGCATCAATCATCTGCCACTCATCCTTCCTCTCCCGCCCCCTCTCCAAATCCGGCCCTCCCTCCCCCAGGTGCGTCCCCTCAGCCTGCCTGACATCGAACCTCCACAGCACAGTCGCCAGCGCGAGTTTATACTCCAAGTACGCCAGAGGCTTGCCAATGCAGCCCCTTATGCCCAGGCTGAACGGGCAAAAGGCGCGTTTCGCAAGCGCCACGCTGTCTTCCGTCGATGAGGACGCAATCCAGCGCTCGGGACTAAAGGACCACGGGTCAGGGTAGTATTCTGGGTTGTGGTGGATAGCATACGCCGGGACGCCGACGACGGTGCCGGCGGGGATGTGCTCGCCGTCGATGGTGATGCCGCCGGGCAGGACTTCGCGGGGGACGTGTGACGGCTTAGGAGGCGCACGACGAAGCGACTCTTCCATCACACCGTCGATATAGAGGCAGCTGTCCAACGCCTTGCCACTTTTAATTTCCTCGGCGGAGCTAAACGCGCCGCGAACCTCCGCTGTCGCCTTGGCAAGCGTGGCTGGGTTGTGCACGAGATAGAAGAAGGAGGCTGCGAGGGCGGTGGCGACGGTGTCGGCGCCGGCAGAGATGAAGAGGACGCTGTCGGCGAGGAGTTCGGCGGGGGAGGGTTTTATGCCCGTTTTGGGGTCTGACGCGGAGAGAAGGTAGTGCATCATGTCTTTGCGGGGTTCCTTGCCCGAGGCCTTTTCTGCGCGCTCGCTGTCGATCTTGTATTGCAGTTGCTCGGCACCGAAGCTGACGAGGTAAATGTTGTCTTTGACGGATTGGCCCCCGATCCATTCCATCAGTTTGCTGTTCATGAGAGGGGCAAGGAGCCAGGCACAGGGGAGGAAGGGGAACTGTGGGCTCATTAGTTTGGCGGGTTGTTCTTGCGGGTTCGATTTGAGATGCGCTCACCCAGTACATGTACTTGTTTGCTGACATGATGGCTCTGGAGATATACCGGTTCTCCTCAGCTTCGAGACAGTTGAAGCTTTTACCGAATGCTAGATCGCCCATTATGTCGAATCCAAGCCACGTACACCACGCAGCCATGTCCCTCTGCTCACTCCATTCATTGCCATCCTTAGGCGCCAGTCCGTTACACCATTTGGTCACATTGGAAGCAATGAAAGGCTCGGCCGAGTTCAGCGCATTTGCTGAAAAGCAGTGGGCAATAAAACGTCTTCGTACAGCATGCTTTTTCTTGTCAATTTCAGTAGCCGTGCTGAAGGCTCCAGATCCGGCATCAACGGTTCTGTACCACTCAGACTTGCGGACGTTTGTCTTGTTCGATCCGTAAATAGTGTTGAGGGCTGTTTCCGTGTTGTATGATAATGTGTTGGGGCCGATGCGAACGACGGAGCCTTATCGATGCGTGTCAGCCTAGTGGGAGACGAAGATGTACTGAGATGCTTTAGGTAGGAAGCTTTACCATATTTCTCATGGTCTAACAGATGATAAATATGTCGTTTTCCTCCGATGCATTGAAAGATGATTGGCCAATTTGAAAGTTTATAGAGAAATGGCCCAGGATATTTGGCCAATGGATGCAGAGTAACACGATAGATGGACACTGATACAAACTGTATGAACGTCAATAACAGTACACACTCTATTCTCATAAAACTAATTTTGTTATATTTTAATATGTTCAAAAACGCACATATACTGCAACGAGGCCGACCAAATACGAGATGAGGATGTGATGAGGAACCGTGCACGTGGCGAGGACAGCCCCTTTCACATGGGAATAGGCCTCCATCGTTCTCGGGTGTTCCAATGGTTGCAACTTGGAAAATCGTGGTCAAATCTGGTTGACGGAAAGGCCTGACGTTGTGAATAAAACGGCGCCAGGCCGGGGGACGCTCATGTGCGCATTGAACCCACGTTTTTTAGCGCCCGCGTCGTTTAAAACCATTTGGCGATGCCGCCAAGAGGCCCCGACCAGGCGGAATATGCGGGTGAATTGCGCTAGTCCAGGGACGCGGGCCCCCGTCATTGTGTGGCTTGCGGGACCTTGCAAGTGCCAACTAGGTTGCGGCCCAGGTTAAGGGGACCCCCCTGCTTCAGCCCTGGCGTCGTGATCTCCTTATTCCACGTGCACGTAATCAACCTTGATCCATTGAAGCTTTCCGCGGTTGGCACACTCCTTTCTCTGCGAACGGGAAATACCGGAAAGGCGTACGGCTGCAGCTGAAGGGCAAAGCACAAACACGTCTTAGGGAAATCAAAGAGAAAGAACCAAAAAGGGGGGGGGGGAAATAGAAGAGTCTCGACACTTCGAGCCCCGAGAAAACGAGAAGGCTTGATGCAATCGGACCTTAAGCTGCAGTAGCCAGCAGCCAGTAACCGGCGGCCAGCAACCAGTAGGCTTGAGCCGAAAGCATGACCTCCAGTGCAGTATTACTTGTCCTCATCCTGCGGACTCCTCCAGATGGGGAATGATCCGACCTGCTTCGGGCATTTCGCGCACAAAGAAAAAAATTTGAAGATATGCAGATGGATGGAATCATGAGATTATTGATTGTCTAATGTGCGTCCAGGTCTGCCAGCCCTCTTCTGATAATGGGTCCGAACTCGAGAGATGATTGCGTTCTGTCCCCGTATCCCCCCGCAGCTATCACTCTAACGCAAGGCCGTCATTATCGCTCACTGCACCTGATGGAATAGTAGACACCAATTTAGCGTGCAGTGTGGTCTAGCCCAAGTTGAACCCGTGATGCAAGCCATTGCACCTTTTGACGACCACGATAAGCTCGTACGCTAGTCCATTATAAGAGTGATGATCCCTAAGGCGGAAGGAGAAGGAGCCGCAATTTTTAAATACCAGGCCAGTCCACGTGAGATAAAAACAGCACCATATAGATCGTCACTAAAATGTCTACGTAAAGCCTAGTTATAGAGCTGAACGGCCGACGAAGGATTGAGACGCTCTTCTCGATGACGATCTGAAGATATCAGTAGCAAGACAAGCATGCTATAATGCGGCCTAATCATCTAAAGGCATGGTTCGTCTTAACGAATCATTTAAATAAATCACTCGATTATAGAGTGTTATTACGCAGATAGTGGTTGATATCAGTTTCACTAGCATGTCAGTGAAATTCAGGCGGACAAATTCAGCAACAGACTCGTAGCTCCGTTGAAAAGAAAATCTCAAAAGGGGAAATAGTCCCGATTTCTTGAGTTAACCATCCTGAGACTCCAAATGGTTGAAGAATTTTCTTCTCAGCATGTCCAAACGAAACTTGTTGGCGATATCCAATATCCAATAACCAAGCCAGGCAGGCCAACAAATCGTGCAGCGGGATATAATGATATCCAAGACCCAAAACGCGTCGGTGCATGAACCGAAATACAGAAAAAGGGGTCGCGGCCCCGCCTTTGTCATGCAATATACCCAGAGAGGGTATCGAAGGTGGACCAGTCCCTGGCCCTGTCCTACTCTTCATCGCCTTCATCTTGCTCATAAACCATTCCCATCCTTATCCCTATCCTGTACAACCCGCTTAATTACAAATGCCTTCACCAGCACCGAATACACACCGCCAGGAGTATCATACCGCTCATACATGTCAGTCTCCGCACTGCTCAACAACTCCCGATTGACATTATGAATATTGGCTCACTGCGGAGTCTTAATACTTTGAGTCACGTTCGCCGGGCCCGCCTGGCGTTCGTTTCTTTGCTCTTCTTGTTGTTGATGGTAAGGACTAGATGGTCCAATGAGCTCCAGAGGGACGAGGCAGATCTGGATGAATTGTCGATCCAAACGGTGTGAGGGCTTTTGTAGTCAGCGTAGACCTGGAGGGTAAAGTGGCTCAGGGGAACATTGATCCTGAAGGACTGATTTGTATTCGTGAGAACTTGTTGGCTATGGTGTTACAGCTCTCGTTTTATCAACTGTATCATCATGAGCCACCCCTACCAGGGGGTCCGACAGCTCTCTCCTCAGTATATAGGCGATAGTCCACTCTGAATCCAATCTTCAGTTGCTCTACATTATTTTACATTAGCTACTGTTCTAGCTGACAGAACTGCTGACTGGTCGATGAATAGAAGGTCTAAAAGTGAATAAATTCTCTGAGATACAAGAGAGCCACGATTGAAGGCCGCTATTCCCTCCCCAGTCTCGGCCTACGAGCGGGTTACAGTATATTCCGACATAATATGTTGCTAACTATGGCCGCTTTCTGTGCCCGTTAAGTCTTGCCTGGGGGGGGAGGGTTCTGCGCTTGCATTGGAAGGTCTCACGAAGTTGACCGGTTCGGGAAGCGAGATCGTGTAAGTCCGCGAGAAAGGAAAGGCCATGCCAATAGCCAATATGGTCAGAATCGGAATTGGAGAGGGTCACACTCTTTAGAGCGGTGTCCACATGTTCGATTGAGACTAGGCGGCATATTTGCATGGTAGGTTTCGGGTCACTGGAATTAAACAAGCAAGTGCGAGGTGATATAACGATGGAGTACAAGCCATATTCTTCAACGCCAGCATTTTGGGATCCGATCGTATTCATGTTTCTAACGTGGGCTAAGTATTTTTTTAGCCTTGATTCTGCGAACAGTTTTCGGAACAGTATTGGTTGTCAGAAAAATTGCTTGCACAGGGTCTGCAGGGATTCGTCGCGCAGGGGCCACCTCACAAAAATTCAACCCCTTATTTTGAGCTCTATACTAAATAACTACCACGCATCTGTTCTAATACGCTTGCCATTAAGTTCCTGCACTCTCTTACATTGCCAGGGCATCTCTCTAATCCGTTTACGAATATCTGCTATCGTAACCTTGTCCTATTCTACCTAAATGTCCGCTATTAACTAGGCAATAGTTAACTATTTTCTTCCCCGTAAACGCTGCTTTACAATACACTAAATTGGCTTAATAGGATTAAGGTCTAGAGATTG
>KV744976.1:0-65124 GCA_001692735.1 Lepidopterella palustris CBS 459.81
CAGCAACAGCAACAGCAACAGCAACAGCAACAGCAACAGCAACAGCAACAGCAACAGCAACAGCAACAGCAACAGCAACAGCAACAGCAACAGCAGCAACAACAGCGGCAGCAGCAACAATAGCGGCAGCAGCAACAACAGTGGTAACAACAATAGCAACAACCCCAAACCCTCGCGTTCCCCCACCACCGAACTCGCTACAATTCTAAACGCCCTCCGCAAACTCCGTGAAGCCATCGTCTCCACCTCCCGCCGCGACCTCTTCGCCCAACGCGTATACATCTTCAACATCCACTGTGCCATCCTCTGCAAAGACTGGGAATCCTACGCCCCAGCCCTCCTCTCCCTCCTCTCAAAAATCCACCCTTACACGCCCCTCCCCTCGCCCGATCTCCACGAATTCGTCGGCTACCACATCCTCGACCTCGCCTGCCGCCAGAGCAACATGCTCGCCGCCTACCAGGTGAAGCGGCAGTATAAGTATAGCGATCGCAGAGTGGAGATGGTGTTAAGGGCGCTGGTGGCGGATAACTGGGTCGTATTTTGGAAGATGCGGAGGGCGGTGGATGGGTATCAGAAAAGGGTTATGGAGTGGGCGGAGGAAGGGGTGAGGCTGCATGCGTTGAAGTGTTTGGGTAGGGGGTATATGACGGCGGAGAGGTCGTATGTGGAGAGGTGTGCGGATAGGAGGTGGGCGGATTTGGTCAACGATGGGGTGGGGTGGGAGTTGGTGGATGGGGAGAAAGTTATTATTAGGAGGCCGAAGGTTAAGTGAGGCATTCTGGAGGGAAGGGCATATTGTTATTGGCTGGCGAGGTCTGAGGTAAAGGCTGCGTTGAATGCGTTAAGAGGTATACTGACGCTATGCCTAGTGAGGTATTGGAAACTGGTGGTTATGGAGTAGGTGTCTGTGGTATTTTGGGGACGAAAAGGCTAACGGCCGCTCATAGATAGATAGAGCCGCGGAGGATAATGCCAACACTACAGGTGGAAACATTGGCTCCTTTCGAAGATTCTGGGACAGGAAAACTGGGCGTCGACTTTCTCGATCCTAAGACTTTACGTTGACCTTATTGTAGACGCATCAGATAGAACGATTTATAGTAGTAGGATAATATAATCCTGGCATCGGGTATCATTGAGATCATTGATACATCCACGACCACACACTCGAATACACCGCTCAACCATCATCCCCATCTTCTCCAACACCCTTGGCTCCATTTTCATCCCACACATCATCATCCATATCATAATCATCATCCTCTCCACCTTCCTCCTCATCACCATCATCCTCTCCACCACCGCCAGCATTCTCTCCCTTCTCTTTCTTCTTCCTCTCCACATTCTCCTTCTGTATCCTCCTCCTCTCTTCCTTTAGCTGATTCCTCTTCTCCCACATCTCATCCATCCTCCTCACCTCCTCCTCACTCTTACTCACAAACTCATGCCACATAACCTTCCCTCCACAAATATCCTCTTCCACCTTCGTAAGTCTAAGCTTCATCCTCGGTCCCAGCTCCACCAGCTTCACAGCCCTCTTCTCCACCCTCGACCTCCCCCCTTTACTAGTAGACTTGTGACCATCCTCCCTCTCCGGCGCGCGTTCTCGCTGCTGCTTGCTCAACACCTTCCGCGCACTCGGCGCTAGCACTTCCACCTCTGCATCCGTCTCGACTTCAGACTCAGAGGCGGATGTATACCCCCCCGCTGACGGATCGAGGATGTAATCAGCGACATCTTCCAGTTTCCCCAGATTAGGTAGCGCGCTCTTCTTCTTTTCACGGCCTGTTATCATTTTCTCTGCGGCGTTGAGTCTGCGTATGGCTTTCGGGAGCCCGGTGACTTTCGTAGTGATAGCGTAATGTCGTAGATTAATAGTGTACAACCCATTATTGTCCTCAGTAACGGGTTCGCGATTCAGCAACAACACTCTCCTTATACTTGCCAGCGGCGTCGCCTGCGGCGATATCGGCGGGAAAAGACCCTGCCACATATCCGTGACCAATTTCTCGAGATGTTTCGGCGGCGCAGATCCATCAGTGGTAGCCGATTCCGGCGTGATGAAGTTATTCATGACGAGTAGCGGCGCGGTCTGGAACTCATAGCCCCCGCTTTTGGCGTGCTTGATGCCTTTCACAACATCTTTACACAGCGAGTACTTCTCGACGCGGAAATGCAGCGTCGGGCCGCGGGGCGTGCGGGCGAGGCGAAGATTGGTGTTGCCGGAGGAGGAGCGCGAGAAGAGGAGGAGATGGGATACGCCTAGAGGGCCGGCCATGGTGGTGTAGTCTCTCAATTTGTTCGCTCTTCGCTCCTAAAAAATCACTGTCAGAACGGACAGGTATAATACCAGATGCTGACCCCGGAGGTCTGGGAGTTGTCCATGGTGGAATTATTTACTTTTAATCGCGAGGCAGTCCCGGGCTCCATTACGTGCCGTACGTCCTTGACGAGTTGACTGACGCTGGCACCGACTTCGCCGGCGCCGATGCGGATGACCATGCTGCGTGGTGTAGCGCGGTCGGTGGGGGGTGGGGCGCCATTTGTGTGCGCGCCTACGTGAGTGCGCTTTTTGACTCTTCGGCGGGCCATGGCGGATGGTTTATTCGAGTTATTTTGGAATAGGTTGCTGGTGATGGAGTGTGAAGGTGGAGGTAAGTGTTCCATGAATTTTTGTGCTTGGAATATTAGCGATCTAATCTTATCATCCCGCAAACTCAGCCCTATAACCTCCAACTCGGAAAAAATAAAATTTGAAGTGCGAGGACACGATTTCGCAATAACGGTAACGATGTCAGCGCTCAAGAAGAGGAAGCTCAATCCAGGGAATTCGTCGCTCAGCGACGGAGCGCCTAGGATCAAGCCATCGAAAACCTCACAGCCTAAATCTACAAAAAATGCGATTGTCTCGAAGACGAAAGCCTCTTCCCAAGATGATACCACCGAAAGCACTCCCCCCGAACGCAACGTCACAGTCTCTGAAGATGTAGAATCGGAGGCTCACGATCAAGCCGGAGAAGAGTCAGCATTAGAAACCAAACCAACCGATGAGGACGCTCCCAAGAAATCCTTCTCAGACTTGGGAGTTATAGATTCCCTCAGCGAAGCATGTGCGAACATGGGCTACAAATTGCCGACTCCAATTCAAGCAGAGTCCATACCTTTAGCTCTACAGGGAAGAGATATTATCGGGTTGGCGGAGACCGGCAGCGGCAAGGTATGCTGCAAACTGCTCATTCAGAATAGCAATGATAGCTTACGTCGTTTTAGACTGCAGCATTCGCTATCCCCATACTTCAAGCTCTCATGGAGAAACCACAACCCTTCTTTGGACTTGTCCTCGCTCCCACCCGCGAATTGGCGTACCAGATATCTCAGCAGTTTGAAGCTCTTGGTTCCCTTATAAATGTGCGGTGCGCCGTGCTGGTTGGTGGCATGGATATGGTTCCACAGGCTATTGCGCTAGGAAAACGTCCGCATATCGTCGTGGCTTCTCCGGGAAGAGTACTGGATCATCTTGAGAATACGAAGGGTTTCTCCTTACGGAATCTGAAGTATCTTGTCATGGATGAAGCGGATAGGCTTCTTGACTTGGACTTCGGTCCTGTTTTGGATAAGTATGAGCTCTTTCAAAATGTTTGTGCTCATGTTCCATTTCTAAAGGATTCTAATGCTATCTAGGATTCTCAAAGTTCTTCCTCGCGAGGGAAGGCATACCTACCTCTTCTCCGCAACCAGTTAGTCCCTTGCATCGAACTAAACGAAGAGAACACCGCTAACAAACACAGTGTCTTCAAAGGTCGAAAGTTTGCAGAGAGCCTCCTTGCACAACCCAGTGCGCGTGAGCATCAGCTCCTCTGCCCATCAGACTGTATCCACCCTTGTCCAAAAATACATTTTCCTACCTCATAAGCACAAAGACTTGTGTAAGTGTCCATACCTACCCTAGCTCCACATATCCCGCAAACGCTAATTCATTCCTAGACCTCATCCACCTACTCAACGACAACACTGGCCAACTCTGCATCATCTTCACACGAACCGTAAACGAAACCCAAAGAATCTCAATTCTGCTCCGAACACTCGGGTTCGGCGCTATACCGTAAGCTATCCCATCCACACCCCTTTCAAAGACAAACAAAATAAGCATACCTAACAATCAAAACCTCAGTCTCCACGGCCAACTCTCCCAATCTGCCCGTCTAGGTTCTCTCAACAAATTCCGGGGCCGCAGCAGAGACATCCTTGTAGCAACCGACGGTTCGCAATCATTTCTCCATCCCCTCTCCAAAACCCCCTATCACTAACACAACCCTCCAGTCGCCGCCCGAGGCCTCGACATTCCAAGCGTCGATCTCGTTGTAAACTTCGACCTGTAAGCATCCCCTCCCTTCCCCACACTAACCCCCAAAAAAAAATTCCCCAATTCACACCCCTTAACAACCACCCAAAAACAGACCCCCCGACTCCAAAACTTATGTCCACCGCGTCGGGCGCACCGCACGCGCCGGCAAGAGCGGCAAAGCCATCAGCTTCGTCACGCAGTACGACGTCGAAATCTGGCTTCGCATCGAGAACGCGCTGGGAAAGAAAGTTGAAGAGATGGTGGTGGATAAGGAGGAGGCGGTTGTGTTGGCGGAGAGGGTGGGCGAGGCGCAGAGGGTTGCGGTGAGGGAGATGAAGGATTTGCATGAGGGGAGGGGGAAGAAGGGGAGTGTGCTTAAGGGGAGGAGGAGGGATGGTGGAGGTGGTAGGGGAGGGGGTAAGAGGGGGAGGGATGATATGGATAGGGAGGAGGGTTAGGTGTGGGAGTTTGGAGTGGGTGGTTGTTGTGGTTGGTGGGATTTTAGAAAGGTGTGGTTTGTAGGAAGTTTTCTGGGTTTCTAAAGAGATTTCTATATTTTGAAGCACTGATGAATTCCCCTTGCCGAAACCTTACAGCCCATTCCGCAGTCTCCAGAATAAGCAGATTCCGTAGGCTTCAACATACAAGTAATATATACATACCCCAAACCTTCACACCTCACACCTCCCCACTCTCCCCTTCCCCATCCTCTTCCTCTCCCCCCCCTCTTCTCTGTCTCCTCCACACCCTCACAAGCCCGCCCTTTCGGCGCCATGGCATTCCACCACATACTCAGCGGCCTCTTGCATACTTGTGGTGGTGGGATATCGATATCTAGAGCGTGGTTGTCGGGTTTGGTAGTGCAGCAGATGCGCCAGCGGATGGGATCGAGGCGGCCGCAGATGGGGCAGCGTATTGTTGTTGATTTGCACCTCTGTTTTGGGTTTAGTTGTGGTGGATCTGGGAATGGAAGGGGGGACGGACAGGATGGTTACGTGGGTTGTTTGGAAAAATTGGAGCCGGCTCTGTTAGCGAGAGTCAAGGGGAATGGGGAATGGGGAATGGGAGATTAGGGAAAGATGGTTGGAGATAGGTTTGTAGATGAGGTGGATGGTGGCGAAAGGTGGGTGGGTTGAGGTTGGCAGTTATCCATGCGCGATTCATTGTCGTGGATGTGTGGCGTGCTATAAAGTAGATGGATATTAGTTCCTGGTCGTAAGTAGTTTGTTGTTGGAGACAATGGTGTCCTGATATGTTGGCGATCGAGATATCTCTTTCTTGTCAGTTATGCCTCTAAGATTTGATACCTGTAAAACACCTAACCAGACTCAGCCGGACCTCATGCAATCAAATCCGACAGCCTAGCTTATGCCATATGGCTCAAATGAAATCGGGCTGGGTTCGTTGACTTAGTTTGTTACTCTTGAAGAGAGATTGCATTGGGCGGGTTGTAGGGTGTTATGCTCAGGTCACTTTGAATTACGTTCTCCCTACTTGAAGGGTTTATTCTGTTAGTTTCGGAGAGTTAACAATCTTGGTTGGACACCTGGCAATGATCTCAGTCTCAGATCTGTGACACTAATATGTTGAAATAATTGCTGGCATCTAGTTGGATGCGGAAGAATATTATCAAACAAAGGCATGATAACTGGAAGCTCAAGTCGACTCCGTGATCCTCATTTCACACTGAGCATCCATGACAAATAAAGGCAACGCAGATAGTAATATGAGTCAGAGTATGAATAAAAAGAAAGCTGATTGTTTTCTTTGTTACACCCGTAAAATGTGAACGCCACAAACGCCACGGTTTAAAATAAAGGAAAGCTTATCCAAAAACGTCAAAATTCGTGCTACTATTAACCGCGGTATAGGGCAGCAACAGTTCACAAATCCAGACGTTTTCCTTGAGCAACTCGTGGTGTGTAGATTTGGTTATAACTAACCTTGAGAGCAACTTCGCCGCAGCCTAAACTATGCTCGAGGTAGTCATGGCGTCAGCAAAGATGGCGGCAACCCGACTTGAGGAATCAGCTCCTCTGATCCGGTATTGATGGCCGCTGGTTTTCAGAACTTCCACCCGTGAAGACGCTGTTCGAGTGGTTTCCGAAACCAAAATGGAGGGCGCTTTCGATGCAGCATCAAATGCGCCTCTGTAACACCTCCAGGCCACTGCTCTACCGATATCAACCTGCTCCTTTTAAACCTTATATTCAATATCAGGCCAAAATTCAACTATTCCGACTTTTCCCGCAGTCCGGCGCCACGTTCTAGACCAAAATATGGGCATCCAAGCTCTTCCACATGTTGCCGTCCTCAAGATCCATCCCATGACTCCCAGATATTCCTTCAGGTAAGATAAAACCGAGTCCTGAGTCAGCGCAAAGTGTTCACAAGGATTTGGAGAGTACTATTGGCGCCTCTGGGCGGTGGGCAAACCGTGGGAAGAGGAAGAAGACGGTCGGCGGAGCCGATGCTGCCCGACCGTCGCCGGGACCAGGCAGAGAAAGGGTTTCTGCGATCAAGTCAATAGGTTTTTGTCCAGCTTCACAGCGTAACCGGGTATTCCATCCCATGAAAAGATGTAGACAAGGCTGGCCTGTAGCTAGGCTGGGATGCGACAAGATTAGTGAATGTTGCGTTGTGATGGGCTGAGGCGCAGGTGAAAAGGGGTTACTGGGGGCGATGGAGGGGCAAAGAAGCTTCTAAAGCGGCGAACCAAGTTTACGCTAGCAACGCAATCAGGTTAGTGCGGAACAGGCAGCCAGAAGTACTTAAACCGCCGGCCGCCCTTCTCTTTAAAACCCTTTCGCCCTCCCGTTGTTTGTGCTCAGCCTACCTCCACTCCACAACTCTCCTCACCACCAACGTCGCAGACTGAAAACACCACAGTTTTCTATCTGCGCACTCACTTATTTCCGTTTCTGAATCTGCCAGTGTGCGTAAAGCGCACTTTTACGATCTCTTCGAGGTACCAGACGGTTTTCCCGATCTGTTCTAGTCAACTCGACTTTTTGCGACAGCCTCACTTTCAACCCACGGCCTCATCGCAAACACCTTCACAACCCAACCAAAGGCTAGCTGGTTTCGCCTTTGCACACTCATCGTCCTCTGCTATCGTGCGACTCATCGACACCGAGTTTTTGCGACCGGGCGATAGTTGGCTATTCACGCTTGGCAGCGTTGTGAGGGACACATTTAGTTGTTTATCTCCCACTGACTGGTACGGACCCATCTCAGTCTCGACGAAGCCATCAACGGCATCATAGACGCCGAACGACCTCGCACTGTCCTCCTGCGATCTCGACCGTCGGCCATCTCGTCGATCCTAGCCCTTACTCGGTGATTTCTTCTAATAATATACTCTTAGCAGACTGTCAAGACTTCACCGAGTCCTCAACAAACGGCACTAGCTTGCCGAAACACTCACCGTCTCTCGAAACAAATATGGATTCGCTCACTACTCATCCGGCGACTGCCGTCCAGGCCAAAGCCTTCACTGCACCGAATTCTCTCTCCTACCCTGGTGGGGCCGCTGAGTTAACCCCTCCATCGTCCGAAAAGAACATGCAGCAAGACAACAACGGGGCCAACGGTGTGGCGACACCAGCCGCGACTCCCGATACCCAGAACTCTGCGAGTGGTATCATTCCCACACTGCAGAACATTGTTGCGTATGCCAGGTCTATTCCAACCATCGGGCTTTACGACTAACTGTGTGCAGTACTGTCAATCTTTCCGCGAGGCTTGACCTGAAGACAATTGCTCTGCATGCACGCAATGCTGAGTACAACCCAAAGGTACTGACTGCTCCAGCTTGAGTTTAATACTCTTGTACTGAACTTGCTTCTGTAGCGTTTCGCTGCCGTCATTATCCGCATTCGTGAACCAAAGACCACGGCACTAGTCTTCGCCTCGGGCAAGATGGTCGTCACCGGCGCGAAATCCGAAGCGGATAGCAGGCTCGCGTCTCGCAAGTACGCCCGAATAATTCAGAAGCTTGGCTTCGCCGCCAAGTTCACGGATTTCAAGATTCAGAACATCGTCGGCTCCTGCGACATCAAATTTCCCATTCGTCTTGAGGGCTTGGCGAGCCGCCATCACAACTTCTCGTCCTACGAGCCAGAGCTCTTCCCTGGATTAATCTACCGAATGATGAAGCCCAAAATTGTGCTCTTGATCTTCGTCTCCGGAAAGATTGTCCTCACGGGTGCCAAGGTTCGCGAGGAGATTTATCAGTGAGTAATTTTAGACTAGTTGCAAGTTATCACACTAACTGTCTCACCAGGGCCTTCGAGCTGATCTACCCTGTGTTGTCGGATTTCCGCAAGTCTTGATTGGTATATCAAGCAAGGTTTCCGCGCGCAGGTGAATAGCACCCTGTACTATCACCATAGAAATGGTTGTATTAATGTCCTCTTCAAGGTCGATCGTGTCACTGGTGTCGACGTCGATCCGACTCAAGAGTCCTCATGCGGAACCTTTTTACGCTCGACATACGCATTAATACTGTCGCGGACGATCGGCAGTGCTTCGGGCTTTCTTTTCTCCCCTTACGTCACTTTTGTCTTTGCGGCATTGCATGGTGTCTCGGTCTGGTGTGGTTTTGAGTCTCGCGCGCTGGAGGCTAATATTTTCTCGGGCATTCTCAAAACTTTTTGTTTCTTTTCCCTTTTCCAACACAGGGATTTTCTAGAAAGGCTGCACATACTGGCTCTTTACCTGGTGGCGATGGTGCGCTGGTCGATCGGTCTCCGGCTTAATGTGCTCTCAACGTGGGGCTGATGGCATTTCCCTCTCTTATTCCCTTTTCTTTTTTTCTTCCTAAAGGATAAGGCCCAGTTGGGCAGCAGCGGATTGGCTGTTAGTACTTTGGTGTGTCGGTGGAGGCGAGATTGAAAATTGGCAGGTGATTGGCCATGGTAAGGGGCAGGCGGATGAGAGCAGCGGTGTGTGTGTCTTGATTTGGAGAGCCTAGGGTTGACTGCCGATGGATGTCAGGGCTTCTCGTTGTGACGGCGGTGATTGTATATCACATGCATCGTGGTTTTCGTTCTTGCGGTAATGCGGAATAGAGCTTTTATTCAGGTAGCTGAATATCAACCACGATATAAATTGTCCCCATCTTATGCTGCAGTGATGTTTCTAATCTAGATGGACCCTTTAGATGTAGCCCATATAACCCCACTGAGCCAGTCGCTACCTGTTCCCCCCCACCCCCACCCCCACCCTCATCCCCATTTCCACCTCCAAAACCATCCCCCTACTCCCCCCACGACTTCCATCGCCCTCCCACAAACCCTCGCTCATTGTCTCCCTCGGCCACGCCCACTTCTCTCTAAACTCCATCGGCGGCCTCCCCATGATGCACTCGACGATCTTGTCCCCTATAACCGGTAAGAACTTGAACGCGTGCCCGGACCCGCCGGTTGCGACGAAGAGGTTGTTATAGGTGGGGTGGTAGGAGATTAGGAAGTCACCGGTGCGGGTGTCTGTGTACCAGCATAGTCGGGTGTGGGTGAAGGGGTTGGGGGTGGGGTTAGGGGAAGAGAGGGCAGAGAGGGAGGGGTGGATTTGGAGGAGGAAGTCTGTGAGGGTGGAGAGGGAGGCGGGGGGTATTGGGTGGTGTTGAGTAGGGTCTAGAAGGGTCGTTTTTGGGAGGGAGACTACGATGGGAGGTTTTGAATCAGGAAATTCGGGGTGGGGAATCGTAACGGGGTTGCTATAGCCATAACTGTGGTGGGCGATTTTTAGAATGCTATTGCTGGGGGGGATTACGAAGAGGCCGGTGGACATGTTTAGGAGGGTTGGGTTGGCAGAGAGGGCGGTTTGTTCTGAAGGGGTGAGAGGTAGGTAAGCGAGGGGTTGGCCTGTGGCTGTTGCGATGCCGCGAAGGTCGAGGAGGGAGGGCGTCCAGGCGCCAGCGGCGAGGATAGTGAGAGTGGCAGTGAGGGTGTTTTCTGTGCCGACTAATTTGGCGCCGCAGACGGTACTTGTGTCGTGGTTGATTAAGAGGCGGGATACTGTTGCTGTGACGAAGTTCACGCGGTTTAGAGCGGAGACTTCAGAATGCAGCCATCGCATAGCCGCCTCCGCGTCGGCCCATCCGGACGTCTTGTTTAGGTAGCCAGTGCTCCCGCTCGCGCGCTCGACGCCGGCGGCGCGGACAATGTCAGCGGGGGAGTGGAGGAGCTCGATGCTGGTTGGACTGCTGGGAGTGAGTTTTTGGATATTGGCGAGGCTGGCGGAGACGTAGGATTCGCGGCCTGGGGAGACGGTTAGGCAGAGCCCGGACTCGTGGTACCGACCTGAAGCGCCCCATTCGCCGCGCCAGAGGGTTTGGGCGGCGCAGGCTAGGGCGGCGTAGGCGGGGTCGGCGTAGTCGGGGCGGATGATTCGGGAGGTGTCGATCTAGAGGGAGGCGTGAGTTTGGGGGGTTGGACAGAGGGGTTAGATGGGGGGAAGGAAGCGGTGGAGGGAATGGAAGGGCGGAGAAGAAGAATGTCGCGGGGATATGTTTTGGGAATAGTTGATTATTCTACTGGTATTTTACGGGGATGATTGACTAAAATAGATATACTGTTGAAGGAAATGGGTGGTATACACTTGCAGCGTCCCGAGCCGGAAACGGTTGCCGGTCCACAAGGGTGATGGAAGTATCTCTGAAAGCTGGATTCTTGCATAGAGAATATGCTGTGGAGAGACCGAAGACTCCACTTCCAATTATTAGAATTGAGGCAGGAATTGATCCTGGAGGTGTCTTGGGGCTCGAGGTTTGCTCGTTGGAGGCCATGATGACAGTCTGAATATCGTATTCTTTAGAAATAACTGGAACAAAAAAGAGGGTGAATAGCATTAATACAAAGCAAAAATAACCTCTTCATAAATATATGTTGACCCATCCGTTCAATGTGTCAAAATGATAGGGCGTCGGCTTTTTCTCGGTTCAAGCAGCATGGTTCGATCGTTCTTCGACTGACAGCTCCTCACATGAACCGCAATTGAGCAACGGACACATTGATACAGACTCCACTATCTCTCCTCATCGCTACCAAGTCATGAGCAAGTCTCCTACAAATTCAAAACCCGCTTCCCGACAGATTCCACAAACATCCTTGAACCCTCGACCCTTAAAATACCGTCCTCAACCCCCAAAGCCTACAGCGAGTCCAGTTCCACCTCCAGCATCAACGCAAGCGTGGTTGAGGCACAGGAAGATACCTTTGATAGGGGCCGGTATCGTAGTCTTCAGCGCAACATGTTACGGCACATTGCTCTACTTCTCAGCAACCCGCCGTGCTGGCCTCGAGAACATTCCCGCCGACGCCTCGAATCGTTATATGGATATTGCTTGGGACTATGACAAGAACATCGACTTTGCCGAGTGGGTTTCTGGAATTAAGAATCGCCGGAAGGAGATTTCAAAGCTGCTGAGGGGACATGTATTAGAATCGGCGGTTGGCACAGGACGGAACCTCGCATTCTACCCGATGGAAAAGATCGAGACAATTACACTGCTGGATAAGAGCACAGAGATGCTAGCTTGCACTAAGAAGAAGTACAAAGACGAATGGCCAGAGTATTCTCGCAAAATAAACTACAAGAATCAGTCTGCTCTTTGCCCTATTACTCCGATCACACCCGAGGGCTACGATACGGTCTTCCAAACAATGGGACTGTGCTCGACTCCTGAACCTGTTGCATTGCTACGGAATTTAGAACAAGCCGCAAAAGAGGATGGCCAGATATTGTTGCTCGAGCACGGAAAGTCGTATTACGAGTGGATGAACCGTGTGCTGGACAATACGGCGCCGGATCATGCGGATAAATGGGGATGCTGGTGGAATAAAGATATTGGAAAAATAGTGGAGGAAAGCGGGTTGGAGGTTGTCAATATCAAGAGATACAATTTTGGAACAACTTGGTGGGTGGAATTGAAGCCACGAAAGGGCATCAGGAAGAAGGCAGAAGCCATGGTTGAAGCAGAGCCTCTGCTGCAAGTTCCCGTGGTACCCCAGAGGCCGTGGTGGTATCTCTGGAGGTGATGTGGGAGATGGTGTGGGAGCTGTGCGGTACGAACTGAGGTCCGTCAACATGCATGGATAGCCAAAAGTGGAAACGCGAAACATGATTCGATCGAACTCAACTGGAATTGTTTCGCATTATCGCACAAGATTTTGCCAAAGTTTGAATATACACCTCACATGTTACTCTACTCCACTACTTCATCTGGACGATTTCAGAGGTTGGCAGCCATCCTGTGGTGATAGACAGGCCCAGACCTGGGATGTACCGGCTTACCTGCATGACTCGCCTTTACGGGCGATCGAAGGATTTTGTGAGAGCAAACAAAACAAAGTCTTGCCTGAGCACGCAGGACGATTGATAGGGGGAGTTCGGAACTCTTCCATTTGCTCGTCGCGACGTCTTCTCCACAAATGTGACGATGCTGTGGGTGTAATATGTCCGTCATTGGGCCTCCTGGGTAGTACTTTAGCAGCGCGTCGCGTGCTACAGTCGTAGAAGGAAGGTGATCAGTCGCCATGTTGGTCGTCTGCTGGACCAGAGCATAGTAATGCAACTTTCTTGGTGCTGCTTTTGTCGGAATGCTGGAGATCCCGACCACACGAATCAGGAGTGAATGACGCGCGGATGCAGACATCCAAAAATGCCGTTGGCCCAGGCTTCAACAATTCTTTTTTGCGGCCCATGTGCTCCGAGGCTTTTGGGCGCTTTCTGCTTGTTTTTTCGCTCGGATTTTCCCATGCGGTCGGGCGTTTTGTATGGCTAAGAGGGCTGCTAGGATGCCCATGACCGCTAGCTCACCGCCAACGAACACCCTTGGCAGTTGAGGCTACATTAGAACGCTGTGCGAAACAGGGGCTCTCTTGCTTCTGGAACAGATGAGCATGCAAGCCAACCAGATCATCAAAAAATAAATCTCCCAGCAGTTGTAGCGTGGCTAGGGTGCGGCGCCTGGGGCTGCCGAGAAAGTTAGTTGAGAACATCAGCGGCGTCTGTCACAGCCATGCGATTCCCGCGCATATGCTAGGCTTCAATGAGAAGCATTCGACTCAAGCACCACGCCTGATCTTCTGTCTTCGAAATCCTGAAATCGTGTCCTGCTTGGGAATGGCTATGAGGGGAGGGCCCAAGGAAGGCGGCAGGAATAGTGGGAATGGCGCATGGCCGGGGAAGCGTGAAGCAGCGTTTGGCGGCGGGAGCCCGGTGCTTTTCTTGTTCATGCCTCCTTTGTGTGTGCAACCTGTCGACCGCCATGAATTTCGGATTTGTCCCTCATGCCCTCACCCCCAACACCTCCCCCCTGCTGCCCTGCTAAAGTTAGTAGTTTTTGAGGATGCCCAAAATCCTTGCAAAAGTGAATAAACCCTCTACTTTCTCGGCTAGTCGTTCTTGCCTTGGGCCCCGTAAGTCTCTCCTTCCCCTCCGCCCTTCCTTCCCAGTTGCCAGCACCCTCACCACAACACCACAACACCACAACACCAAAACTTCCTCTCCTTCTCTACTCTCCTCGTTCCTCACATCTTGTACTATAACGCTCAGTTTCGCAACGAATATCGCCTGTTCATTGCTGCGTTTGAAGCTCTGTTGCAGGCAACTGTCGAGTTTCAAGTGTACGTACGCGAAGAGGAGACCTGAGAAAGGAGCTCACCCTGATTTGCCTTCCGTCGCTGTCAGCAACTCCCACCACTTCAGCCAGCTGTCGTCCTCAAAGTAGACAGGCAGAAAGCGTCGCACTGCGCTACCTTGCATTACCTACCCCCAGCCTGCATACCAGGCGGTAAACCTTTCAGGCAAGGGCCAGTGTCGCCGTCTGCATTCCGCTGCATACACTGGCCAATAGAACCATCAACAATCATCCCTAGCCCATTTCTCACGAGCAAAGCACAACAAGGCCGCCGCCGCGGCGACTTCTCAACCCGGTCGCGCGACTGCAAAAATTATTGCCTGCGACCGGAACTTCCGCAACATCGCAGTCGCTTTATCAGTCTCTTTGATCTCTCGTTCGCAACATGCCTTACAACACGAGGAGGAAGTCGCTGTCACTGCCGTCGCTAGGCATTCACTTGCCAAACAGCTCGCGATCGTCATCTCACCGCTCACCGCCTGCAGCCTCGGGCGAGCAACAACAACCGCCGTCGAAAAAAGTCAAGCGGTCGCATACCTCAAGCTCAACTCCTCCCCCACCAGCTAGTCCACCTCAAGCAACTGCTCTACAATTTCGCGATGAGCGACCGAAAAGTTCTGGCCGAGTGGCGGAAAACACTCCGCCACCGTCGCCTGGTGGCCAGACCGGACAAACAAAGGTCGACACTCAGGGAATCGACGATGCTATCGTGGTGGGTGTGATTGAGCAGTTGGAGAAGACTGGAAACAGGCCACATCTACTGAAAGAGCTGGCTGCGGTCCTTTCGGCTTCTATATCGATTGTTGAGAGGTACGAACGAACTGGGCGTTACCCCAAGTGACGAATTATGCTAACGCCTCCTGTAGCTCCGCAAACCCTTCCGCTATCATCTCGTCTCGCCTCGCTACTTATCTACGTCGCCCCTGGACCGCGCTTGCTCGATGCCCTCTGGAGAAAGTACTCGTAGGAACACATCCTAAACGAGTGTATTACTACCTCACTACTTGCCCTCACCAATCCATTCCTTCCGACTCGCCAAATGGCCCAGCGGCGGCGCGGATCATTTCGCCATCCCTTTCCTCGGCTGCCTCGGAAGAGGAGGAAGAACTCGATGCTCGCACGCGCTCGCAGCTTTCTCCTTCTCCGGAGCTCGACCTCTCGTCCCCTGAATTTGAAGACGATTCGACGCCCTTTTCGAATCGCAATCCCTTGATGCGTGGTGGAACACATCCTCCGACCAGCACCAACATTGCGCATAACCGACGAGCTGTTTCGCCTCCGCTGGAGCGCGATGAGAAAGAGTTCACACAAACGGCTTCTTTCCTACAACAGCGGAGTCGAATTCAAGCCTCGGAGGCCAATGCCACTTCCGGGTCTGACGAGTCTCAACAAACTGATACTACAATGGATGGCCCTATTCCAGAAGAGGTTGAGGAGACTGAAGAGAGCGCTGCGCTACGGAACTCGGAAGCTGCGGCAGCACTATTCGGACAAGTCGATCATCTGTCCGTTCACACGATCCAACATGGCTTCACGTCTAGTAGCCCGCTGCTAAAGCCCCACCTCGAGATCGAAATATCGCGGACTACATTCAAGGGCGGATTCGGAGATGGCGACGATGTGAAGATGGTTGGAGATGACGAATTCGGTTGGTGTTGGCCAGAGCTCAAGAGTCCGGAAAATGTGGATCTCGACGAGCTCGAGGATCTGTTCGGAGAATATTGAAAGAGTACACACCGATTTTTTTTTTTTTTTTTGGGTTTATTTTACCTTTTACTCTTATTTTTAAATTCTTCTGGCGGAACAAGATGCTTTCTGAGAAATCTCCTATTGTGGCGATGCGCAGTTGCCTCATTGCGTTTTTGCGATTTTCTCAACTCCTGCTTTTTCTTATATAATTTTCTTCTTTTTTTTTACCTTTTTTTTTTTTTACAGGGTTCATTATTCTAGATGGTTCTTGTTTTGCCGCTCACGCTGCACCCCAAGGGGAGTGAAGGATGACGAAGAAATTAAGGTCTTCAAAGTGGCATTTTTACCGTCATGGCGAGTTTGCTCTTGTAAGATAGATGTAAGGTATGGCTGAGGCGACTGGCTTGGCTTTGGCTTTACAGTGTACTGTGGAACTATCTACGGGAAATGCGAGGAATGGGAGCTGGAGAAGATCACGGACGAATGGAAGCTTCGGTTGAAACATACAAGAATGAACAAAAGCATTTTAAAGATACATGACTCATATAATGGTGAACCTTAAGATCCCGAGAGCGAATCATGGTTCTGATGATGCTTTAATGGCTGCGAGTTTGTGTCTGGTTCGCCCGTGGAGGAGGTACCTAGGTATGATTATTCCTTCACCCAGTGGGGGGGGGAAATAAGGCGAGAGCTAGGTACAAAAGATGACCACCTAATGTAGGCAACTGGATCCTGACTACGTGGGAATATAACCTGGTAATTTTTTTATTTTCCAGGGCATCCGGAGTCATAAGGCTCAAGCAAGCAACCGTTTGGAGATGCTTGGCACCCGCGTAGGGAAATGAGCTCCTACCCCCAAATCCTCCACTAAAAATTAATATCACAACTATTGGAAGAGTTCTCCGATCCCCAAACTCTTTTGTGCTGGGGTATCTATCTGAAACCCACCAGCCACTTTTCTATTTCCAGCATCTTGCATCTCAAGAGCAACATCTGATCTGATGTCCTTCAAGCGAGAAACGACCGGGAGGCGGGAACCTCAGCCGTGTGGATCGACTTTTGCGCAATCTGTCATGATCTCATCCATCTCCAAATATTAAAGTTTCCATCATGATTATTATTGGAAGGGATATATTTTGTTACAACCAGAACCGTGATCTGCTGTGCGCGCACTCCTTGCGACATTAGCTCCCGTCAGTATTACCTAGGTACACTTTGGTTCGGTTCCCTGGCGCGGTGACCATCGGTTCCGCGTCCCACGGCCCATGGACGGTGCTGCGAACACCTCCAGTGCACACCGTTCCAGAGCGGTGGGCGAACCGCCGTTCAAGAGGTTGATCGTTGCTTGTGATGGTGTGTAACCTTTTCTTTCTGATGTCTCTCTCAAAATGGTGTACGGGAAACGGGTTTCAAGTTGGTAACGGACGCCTTAGGCACGTGGCTGAATGCGGATAACGGGCTTGTGAATGGCAAGCTGTCAATTCCTAGCAATGTCACGCGGATCTCGAGGGCGATTCAGCCGGTTAGTAGGGATGGGATTCCGCAAGTGGTATATTATCATTTTGGCGTTGGGTCGCAGGGGAGCATTGTCGATAGGGTTGTTGGTGGTGAGTGGGACTGCACAACACCATCTTCGAAAATCAGTTTATCCCCGTCTTTGAAGGCAGATAGGCAAGATTATATGTTGACGGCGATTCATAGGTTCCACCGGCGAAGGCCTAGGCGAAAACGTCCGAGAAGGCTACTCCTTCCTAGCAACAAACTACACTCCCGGCGACGAGATCTTCCTCATCGGCTTCTCGCGCGGCGCGTTCACTGCGAGAAGTATTGCGGGCTTGATTGGGCAGGTTGGGCTTTTGACGAAGGCGGGGCTTGGGAGCTTGCCGGAAGTGTTTACGGATGTGCAGCATCGACGGGACGCGAATTATAGGCCGAAGAATCCAAATGTCCCATTTCCGCATAAGATGAGCGCGAGTGATCCGAGGTATAGAGAGGAGTTGGCTAGAGTGAGTTTCGTCGTTAGGAATTTGAGGGCCGGGTGCTGATGTGGTGCGTGTAGCGGCATCTCTCAAGATTGGATATTCCGATTAAGGCCATCGGGGTTTGGGATACTGTTGGCAAGTATCTCTCAGCCTGTAGGAATATATTCATGCTAAGGTAGCGTGCCTCAGGATCTCTTGGAACGCCACGTATAGGCTGGCTCACCAAAGTCGGTCTCCAAACCGACGAGTCCAAAGAGATGGCATTCTACGACACCAAGCTTTCTAATTGCATCGACAACGCCTTCCAAGCGCTCGCCCTAGACGAGCGGCGCAGTGCTTTTTCGCCTGCTGTATGGGAGAAACCTGAAGGAAACAGCACTGTATGTATCCCTTGTTCTGCAATTTTTCTTATCGCTGATGGGAGTGAAGACTTTGCGGCAGGTTTGGTTCCCTGGGGTGCATAGTAATATAGGAGGAGGATACGATGATCAGCAGCTGGCTAATATCACGCTGGCGTGGATGATGTCGCAGCTTGAGCCGTTTTTGGATATGCGGTTGGATTATGTGCTTGAGCAGGAGGAGGATAATTCAAAGTATTATCGGAAGCAGCACGAAGCTGATCGGCCATGGTCGTTTGGTAAGTTGGCGGGTTTTATACAATTTTGATATTAGTGATTATCATGGGTCCTGCTTTTCTACATATTCTACGCTTCTTGTCAATTCTCGCTTTCCTCTCTCACTTTCCTCTCTTCCTCGACAACATTTCTCCAAATCAACCACATGACTTCTCAACTCTAACATCCATTACCAGGCAAAATCTACAATAGCATGGCAGGCATCTACGCCATCGGTGGCGGCACACCCCGCACACCAGGAACCTACTACGCCGTCGACCCCAACACGGGCCGCGCGACCTCCCGCCCCCTCCGCGATACAAACGAATACATCCACCCCTCAGCCCGCACACGCATCCGGCTCGGCGGCCCCGGTGTCGATGACAAAGGCCTCTACGAATGCAAATCGCTCTCAGACTGGAAACTCGTCGTCGATTACGATGCCGCAAGCGCGGCCGGCGGCGACCCGGAAGTATATTGGAAGGCAAGGTTTAAGGATATGAATGTGACGACTAGAGTGCTACCGGAAAGTCCGTTGTGGAGATTGGAGAGGCAGTTGGCGGAGACGGATCCGGAGACTTTTGAGTATATTAAGAAGCCGCCGCCGTCGAGGGGGAGAGGGAAAGCTAAGGGGAAGAGGAGTAGTAAGACGATTAATAAGGATAAGGAGAGTAGGGTGGCGGATCCAAAGAGGGAGAGTTGGGGTGGAGAGCCTAAGAGGGAGAGGCGAGTAAGGGAGATGAGGAGGGAGATGAGGAGGGAGAGTAGGATTGGAGATCCGAATAGGGAGAGCAGGGCGAGGAGTGTGGATCGAGGGAGTAAACTTGGGAATGGCCCGAGAGCTAGTAGAGGGAGTCGGGTTGGGACACCGAGGATGGGATATGATAACCCTTGATATGTTCTTGGGTGGACTGGATTAGCGCCGTTGCGCGAGCCTTAGTTCTACCGACGTTTGCATATGTTTGCGGATGAAGATGGCCAAGGAGAAGAACCGGAGTGTAGCGACGCCAACGACAACGACAGCACGATGCGCGACTATCGATCAGCACACGTACGATTCTGGATCTGACATGGCATATACAACTACTTTTGGCTGTCGTCAGCATGGTTTTGCATTTCATCTACTCTCGCTATTCCGGATGGAGTGTTGGGCGAAACTCGTGGAGTCTCCGCCAGTATCTATCTTCATTCCGTAAGACACGAAGATATCGTAGACCATGTGCAATGTTCCACTGTCAAGAGATCAAGCATGTGAAAATGGAGATTCCGCCATGAGGTAGAGTCACCTGACTTTTGAGAGTTCCTAAGAGAGAAGAGAGCCTTAAGCTATAAGAGATGATCACCATCCTCCGCTCTTAGGCTGTGGGGGATTGAGGACCAGGCACTTTACTGGCCCTGTGACAGTCAGCCAGCAGTCAGAAACCAGCAATAGCCGTCTGCAGACACGAGGTATTGTAAGATACGTAGCAATCATGCAGACAGCTCGTCACCCGCGCACCCTTCACTCTCAAAGACACAAGCCCGTGACACAGTTTCTGGGGCATGCTTCGCTGGATGTCTTTTCTGCACTCTCCCTTCTGCGTATTTGTAGATATCTATAGTACTTAATACTCCCCACTTATCTGTCTATTAAACATTCCTATAGCTACCGTCTATGTATATTCACACTTGGACTCACGCTCGCATCACCCTCAAAATACTCCACGCACTAAAACCACGCTCCATTATCAACCAACCAACCAACCAACCAACCAACCAACCAACCAACCAACCAACCAACCAACCAACCAACCAACCAACCAACCAACCCGCAAACACGCAAACACGCAAACACGCAAACACATACAATGTGCATCCTCCGCATCTACACCTCCGCCCGCTGCGCCCACCCCTCCTCTCCGCCCACCCGAAACCTCTGCGCCCACGCACTCGGCCCCTTTGGATCCCTCTCAATCCCGTGTGAGCACCCAACACTTGAGGAAGTACCGATGCGAGGCTTCTGTCCTACCTGTGCGAGGAGCAGGTGTGTTGTTGTGGGTGAAAGGCTTAGAGAGTGGGTTGTGGCGGAGGAGGAGGATGAGAGCGAGGGGAGTGAGGGGTGGGGTGAGGTGTTCATAAACAGAAGGCTTTTAAAGAAAATTAGCTATACAGGAAGCTTAGGGGGCTCGGAAACTACAACAACAGCTTGCCGGAGCAAGTAGGGCTAAGAAGCTATATATACCTCAAGTTTCAGGTTCTAAGAAGGCTGAGGGGGTTTATTACTGTGATTAATAATAATAACGGGGTAGCCCCTTAGCTCGTCTCTGCGTCCTCGGCGTACGCGACGGCTTCCACGTCGATTTCTGGGTCAGGAAATTGTTAAGAGACTAATTCTACGACCTCAATTACCTCTCCTCCGTGAATTTTTATAATATAGAACTATTTGGTGGTGTTGAAGAGCCTCAAGTCCCCAGGCCCAACCAACCAACCAACCAACTAACCAACGAAGCAAGTCTGCTTCCGAGTAACCCAGAACTCTGTGTACACATCGATATTTTCTGTAGTTCTGCATAAGCCATGTGCTGTGGTCACTCCTTGAACATTTGGGAACCCTCCCAGTTAAAAAAAATTACGTTCACAATACCGCTTTCTCGACTGATTTGTGGAAAGCCTCCTTTCATGGCATAATAGAATTCCTTTTTAACACAGCACCACCATCGGGCTTCTTTTCACTCTTCAAACTTATAGAAGGGTTTCATCCGAGCCTGCGAGTCCTACTACGAAGCTTGGAAGCCGTGATTAGCAATCTCTCACACGTAGCATAAAGTTTCGCCACGAAGCCTAGTACCTCCAGGTTAGTGCAGAACTACTCCGTACTACGTCCCGCACGATGATTACAGTGTAATCAAATGTAATTACACGTTGCCAGCGTCTGTAGGTGCCAAGCCCTAACATTAGGAGGCCGGAGGAATGAGAATTCAAACTCGATTAAATACATGATTTTAGTCACTGCTCACAGGATCAATACAGATGCCATCTCAGCCCCGTCAAACCAGCCATTTGTTTCGCCAGACAAGTTATCAAACATGCCGATCCGCATACAAATGTGTGCGCCGGATTCAGTTACTCCAAATTGCCTAAGGACAAGCCCACTATTCGGCATCCTTCCCCCCCCCGTTATCGCAACGGCCAATAGTAGTACCTTTGAACCCGATTCCATCTTTGTTGGGCCCACGTGCAGGAAACAATCAAACAAGAACTTCTGCTTCTGCCCCTCCCGAACTAGGTGGTATTCAAAATCGGCCTGTCTTACCCCTCCCTTATCCATACTGGGCCCACTGGTCAGTTTCGGTTTGAAGTATCGATCGATAACAATGGCAGCTGAAATTAGCGGTCCATATAAAAGGATAACATAGCTGGGCTTCGAGGTTTGGGAAGCCGCGGCATGTTCTGACTCTTGTGTTTCTATTAAATCGACGATATCGGCGCAAACTTCTTGAACTCCGTCTGGATAATCGTCGGTCAAGGCCAAGTACCTATTCCAGTGGAATTTTACATGCGGAGGGCGCTTCAGAGGGGACTGGCAGCTGACCCAGGACCATGAGGGAGCCACATCAATGTTCTTCACGCATGGTTCGCCAACGTACCAGAGCAAACATCGCGGCATATCTTTGATGAACATGCCGGCAACATAACGCCCTACGTCGAGCCGGCGCAGCTGAATCGACGCTCCCTCCAGTGCAGGAAGACGGTCTTTCTCATATGTCAGTTTGCGGCTGGTATACTCTTCGATGATCCTTGACCACAAAATGTATGGATCAGAGATTGGATTTCTCGGGTCTGGCGAGTTAAGCAAGGCAGCGAAGTCAAGCTTAATGTTGTTGATATTTCGCTCCATCCGCGGACGACTCTCTGGTCGATCCAGATACATGCATTCGCAGCACTGCCGTTGTCGGCATTCGAAGATGAGCTCGTGCTCGGCAAAGTGGATGATTCTGGTGGCAAGGATGCGCTCCTGAAATGCCCAGGCGCGTTGCAGGAGGGGATTCAGGTGGTCGCAGTTGGAAGAAACCATCTCCATGGCATCCCACTGTGCGTGGCGGACCGCATCACGTGCGTAATACTCAACAAGTTCGCCATTGCTTGTCGAGTCAGTGAAAACCTTGTGACCCAGGTCGACTGGTCGCGCTTTCTCCGTGACAATGTAAGGAGGAGACCTTTTCGCAAAGAGGCCCCCAGTCCCGTCTTTCGATCTTGCCGCCGATATGACAAGTTCGGCATCCGAATACACACTGGCCATTTTGGATGCTTCAGAACGCCAATCTGAGTCGCTGTCCTGGACGATGCAGAGAGAGTCTATCCAGATGTAGCGGTACCCCAGCGCGCGGCTTAACGTTATCGCATCGCGGAAGGTCTGTGATAGAATATCCCAAGGCACCACTGACTTGTACCCGTCGATGGTGGACGCCGTTGTCGTAGGGAGTTGTCTCTTGCCCCAGCAATGGCTCAGGGCCACGTAAGGTTCAGCACCACGCTCATCCTGGTCTGGCACTTCGAGACGAATTTGGTCCCCGTCGATGTTGAGAATTCTCGTCGGGAAACTCGGGGGATTGGGAAGCTGGCAGCTCTGATGTCCCTTGCACTCTGCTACCCAGGATGCGATAAGGTCCGTAAGCTTAGGGTCTGATGAAGTCTGGGCAATGATCCTAGCCTGGCCGATACCAGGCCACGGTGAAGGCTGTCGGCCTTAATGAGCCGAATATTAGTGATCAGTAGAAGCAATATTAATGACTGCAATGGAAACATACCAACTTGGGTAAACACTTCGTAGCGGTTGACCCGACCGCCCCGAGACTTGACTAGGAGATCTAGCGCGGCCCCCGGCTTAATATATCCCTTCAATATGGTTTCCTGGTCGTACGGGCGAATCGTTTCGAGAACGATTTTGCATATCTTGCAGCCCCTTTCCACGGACGCTTCAAAGTCGGCCGCCATCCCATTGAGGGTGGGCGGGACCCCTGGAGGTACATGGTCAATTCGGAGATTGTTGCATTGCTCGCAAGTATCCGCATTTGTCGATATTGAGTTGGCCTTGACGTCTTGTTCTCCCACGCAAGCGTTAATGCCCGAAATTTGATTCATTGATGTGGCTAGGAACATCATGTAGATGAGCGGCGAGTGGAATTCATCCTCTGGGTCTTCATTTTCCACTGTGCAATCCAAATTAGCGTAGGGCACCAAGCGGGCATTAGGACAAATAGAGAGCAAATTCAAGAAAGAATAACTCCAGATACTCTCCACTTTCATGGCCAGGATACGTTAATCAACGAGAAAAGATGCTTTACTCTCTGCAATCACTCTTGCCATCAGTTCTTCCCGATGCTTAGCATTCTGAAAACGCTGAACTATGCCGACAATGGCGCCTTTCGGCCTCGAAGTAATTTGCCAGAATCGGTTTTTAAGCCATGTCAAGAAAGGCTCCATTTACCAAAAATGGACAACGCCAAATGAACCGCAAAAATTAGATGCTATATGAACAGTTGGTGGCGATCTTCAGCTGCGGCAGTGATACGGGTTTGAGTCATGCCCATCCACGATATCTAGTCGGAATATCGGCTCCGACAGATCGCAGCAAATATAATACGATTAGCTTAGCTTTCAATACAGGATGATGTGGGCGCGCTAAATCCGCACGCGTGCAATATCTTTCGCACGGCCGCACTCCACTAATGCTTGTTTTTAGGGCGGAGGGTCGTCAAAGTTTGCAGCAATATTCTTCCTTGATGCAACTTCACTCCAGGGCTCCGAACTTCGAAGAGACTCCCACAGTTGCGATTGAGCGGCTCTCGATGCCGTGAACAGAACGATCGACAGCATGACCAAGACCGCCGTATTTTCTCGCTGCACACTGGTTTCTTGTGTAGAAATGGCTGAAGAACAATGACACATTGACCATTACGTCATAAACTCGCGAGGGAGAGACTTGAGATGCCTGAACAACGGATTCGTCTCGGCATGGTGATGGATGAGGATGTTTTGGTGAGTGAGGATGGGGAGAAAGAGGAGGAGAAGGGGAAGGAGAAGGGGAAGAAGAAGGGGAAGGAGAAGATTGGGAGGGAGAAAGCAGGAGACATAGGGGAGGGGTACAGGAAGAGGAAAGGATAGAGGTGGTTGAGGTTGGCGTAATTAATTGTAGGATAAGGGAGGTAAGGCTGGCTACCTTGCAGTTAGATTCGAAGGCTATAGTAGAGGGTTAGATTTTATACGGTTGTGCCTTAAAGGCGTGATCTGGTTATGTAGAGAGCAGATGGGATACTAATTGGCTTTGGTGTTTTTTTTGTTTTATTTTTATTTTTATTTTTATTTTTTATTTTTTGGGGGGCGGGGGTTGCGAGATTCTTTGGTCTGAAGGAATAAGCTTCTGTCTATAGGTTGACGGCTCTAGAGGGTGGATTGATATAAAGCTTAAAATGGGATCTAAATGTTTTCATCTTCTACATCGACTGACATCAAGGTACGAAAGATAGAGAGAAGCTAGCCAAAACTGCGATCAATCGAGTCCGTGACATTTCTTGAAACTTTCTGAGATCTCATCCATTGCTAACGGCCTTCATTAACTTGTCACCTCCGCTGGGCGAGTCTCTCATCCAGTTTCTCGAATGCTAGAATTTGCATCAATGAAGGTAAAAGCTGTGTCGACTTTTGAGAGTTGTGCAAAGTTTAGGACCTCGGGCTTTGGGGGCTGAGACGCCAAGACCTTCGCTTGCTTCCGAGGGAGGAATATTAGGTCAACCACAGAGCTGTCAGACTGTTCACAGGGCGACCTAAACTTCTTCAGCATCTTTACAGGAGTCACAGTCGGGCGCATTTTGGGCAGTTCACCATGATCAAAAAGTGGTAGGGAGGATGAGGTTCCGTTCCAAGGAGTTTCAAGCAGTTGGAAGACAAAGGACTCTGAAGATAGCACACTATGACAGCTTCCTGCTCTCCGTGGATGCATTCATTTCAGGTACGTGATCGAAGTTCTATTCCTCGCTGCTGGTTTCCCTTTGCCAATATGATGATATTGTGAAATTAAGTTTCAAGACGGATCGGCGGAGAGACAACTTTTCGTATTTTTGTATCTATGAATGAGAATTTTTCCTTCTGATAGTCGGCCACCACATCTCTCCACTCCTTGCATTAAGCTGACAATTCCTATCATTGCAGACAACCCCAAATAGCCATAAATGACTTCCCACATAATAGCACAATGATAAAACTGAAGCAAATCTTGCACTTTTAATCACTCAACTCTCTACCGAAGCTCTCTGCGGATGCGCACCTGCAACTCATCGACTGGCAAATAGCAGATCGCGGAAAATTGACAGCTATAGTACAAGGAAAGCTGTAACCAATGATTTGTTTTAGAGACGAATATCAATAGCAGTGGATGCCACCCGAGCGCCGCGAGGAAATTACGATGCCACCTCCAGCGCTTGTTGCCTGTAACCCAAAAAAAGCCCGCCGTACTTTATTCCACACAGCCATCCATATCCCACCCTAAATCCCTACGCTATTCCATCATGTAGATCATGCAATAATATTTGCGACATCGTGATATTAATGCTCAGGTCTTGTTTCGCCCACTCCGCCTCGGTTCGCCGTCCGCCGTCGCGGCTTTCTTTGGCTGCCGCTTCTTGACCGGCGCCTTCTTCTCCTTTTCGCCGGCAGCGGCTTCGCCTTTCTTCGGTCTCCCGCGACCCTTGGCCTTCTTCTCAGTCTCAGTCTTGTCAGTCTTCTTCTTCTTAGCAGGCTCGTCCTCCTTAGCTGTAGGCTCCTCGGCCTTGCGCTTCTCCCCCGTCTTCGGCTGCTCGGCTTTCGCGTCGCCGTTCTTGACGACGTCGGCCTTCGCGTCGCCATTCTTCATCTCTTCGGTCACCTCCCTAATAGGCTCATCGACGCCATTTGGTTGCTCGCCCTCGCTCCCCGCTTCCTCCGGCACCGCGTTCTCTTCTCTCTGCTTTTCCAGCTCCTTCGCGTCGGCGCCATTGGCCTTTTCCTCAACAGTGAGTTCATCCACGCGCTTTACGACATTATCGCCTTCGGGCGCAGCATGCACCGCGGGATCCTCCGGGTCCGCGTTCTTCTCGACCGTGTTGCCATTGTTGGACTGGATGGAAAGGTCGCCGTGGTCCTTGACTTCAGCAACCTCGCCGCTGGGCCTCCCGCTTCCCGATTGCCACGAGACTGTGTAAATGAAAGCATGTCAGCGCGTGTATATACCGACTGTGTTGTGGTGAGATGGAAAGGGACGCGCGGAGTTGAGCGCGTTCTCAAAGTGCGCGAAAACATCGCGCGCAACAAACACCTCACTCATCTCTGCGCGGAATATAGAAAGGTGTCAAGGCATTGAGCGCACGTACCTTGGTCTCCATCTTTAACCTCCTTGTCAGCCATGATGAACTCGCTCTAACGTTCTCGGCCCGGCGCAAATGACGTTGCACAAATCCCTAAACCAGCCCGTTGAACACTTAACAGAACAGAATTGAAAAGCGCGAGAAGAAATTGAAGCGCGTAGATGCTACGACGTTGCGCGATATGGAGATGGAAATGCGCGGGTGGTGGGAGGGCGGCGCGAGGGGAGTTTGTATGGTGAGGGTTGGAGAGGAGTTGGGGATGGGCAGGGAAGCTTGCACAGCTTGGTTGGATCGGCCGCCAAGTGCGCCGCCGCGATGGGGATGGTGGTGTTTGATTTGCTGGGATGGGGTTTATGGGGTAGGCGCTAACAGGGGCCGTCGGCGTCATTGTGTGGAAGTAAGCAGGCCTGAAACTGTTTTCGCTTGTGCTCCCCCTAATGCTCTTTATATCGAAGTATTGCCGTGGAATGTGTGATTCTAAATCCAGGAGAATCCTTATGTTACTCCATCTAGTATGAGAGGGGGGGGGTGAGCAGTGTAGATTTGCTCCTGGGTTAACTTTTGTGGAGCGCGGAGGACGCTGCTGTTCAGGTCTACTCAACACAAACGTTACAAAGGTAGGTACACCCATCAGTATTATATCGGAAACCACATGATGATATATTTGGTATGGCGGGGACCAGGTGCGTCGGGATGCGAAGATAAACTTGGCGGGAGCCTAAAGGTACCGCGGTAATCGTTCTCATGTACCTGGTGCCAGTGCGACCCTGCAAAAGCAAAGCGCCTATCTAAGTACGAGCGCATTGAAGGCCTTTCTAGTTTACCTGGTAAAAGCATAGAAATGTAACTTCTGCCCCACACCGAAAAACTCAAACTCTACGAAAGGAAAGGAAATCAACCTCCACCGTAGGAACCTCATGTTTCGTGGCAAAAAACCCATTCCCGGCGGGCCCACTGGAGGCTCCTCCAGCTGAGCCATCATCGAAGCCCGAGTTCTCTGAAGCATACACGAGATCCCTAACTTTAGCTCCCTCCTACTCGCCACAATAGTTCGTCCAAAAGACGGGTTTGATGCCTCCGGAATCCATGTAAGAGATGCAGCGATAGCAAGGTCTCGATGAGAGAACCGAGCGCCGGTCAAATACGTCTTCCTTTGCAGCCTCTGGGCAGAGTTTCGGCAGATAATGAGGATTGACGAGCTCCCCGTGAAGAGACCCTGTGGAGGGCTTCAAGGACGAAAGGTTACTGGGGATACTTGACGGTTTCTTATCTGAGCTGCTATCGTACTGTAGGAATAGAAGCTGGATTTCGCCAAAGTATGCACTGGATGATGAAGGAGGTTTTTTTGAAATCTTTCTTCTAGCCCAGCCGCGCAACATATAGATCGCACCATATAGTCGTGGATGTTTAATTCGATCGGCGACACTGCGTGATGGCTGTCCAGTTCGCCCACTTGGAAGAAGCGTGGGCTGAGCCTTTGCAGAAGTCTTGTCTGGCGCTTCCTTCTTGCGAACCTGAGCAGGTTTAGCTACTTCATTCATCCATCGAGGCTGGTGGGAACTTAGCGGGGCATAATGAGAAACTTCCGCGTCAGTATCACTGAAGACGTTCTCAGAGTACGAGGCCGTGTACAACATCGAAGAAAGCTTCAAACAAAACAGCAACAAAAAAGCACGCCATCACTGCAGCTGTCCATCCTGAACTCTCTCAGGCTCTAGTCAAGAAGAATCCAGCTGAGAATGCTGACATGGAAGGTTCAACTGGATCACCATTTCCACCTTAAACCCAGAATCACAGGAATGGAGCTAGGCTCGCCAAGTTGCCGCCTGCAGACCGATTCATTTCACGGGAAGAACTTAAGGCTCTCTTCTCTGAAGGGCGCTAGGATCCCTTCCCCAAAGCCGATCAAATCCCCTAATCCGCGAGGATCCGCCTCATCAGGAATTACGAAGAGCAATGAATTAGATCCTAAAGCCCTTGCCTAGAAGGAGATATCAAAATCAAGCAATGGTCCTGTAATTGCCTCGGAGGGCCGGTAGTAGGACAAGGACATCTCATAAAGCCGATGAGCAAGAGGACTTACAATTATGGTGAGACTGAGACTTCGCTTGGAATGGCGATATCCAGACTCTCGCGTGTACGAGGAAGCTTTTGCCACAAGGGCCAGTATGACAATGATCATCGCTTGGAAACCCCATGGCCATACTGATCTTCAGCGCGGGAATGGGGCTTCGGGGAGGCGTCACTAGAAGGAAAGACCTGTGGTTGTGAATCTCTTAAAAAGATCGACGACGACGGAGCAGCCGGGTGGAACGGAAATAGCGCATAGTCAGTGGGAACGTAAAGGACATGGAAATACGTTGGGTTTAACCATTGTAACAAACAGCTGTATGTGTAAGATAATGCTTGGAAAGCATTTACAATTCTACGTAGGACTAAAGTATAATATGAAGGCATTCAAACATTGGATATAGATTTCTGCTCAGTTAGTCGAATTCTCTTGAGCTTTGAGCAATGTGAGTAACATTTGCGTCCATAAGATAATACTTAGATAACTGATCTTCGATTCTTTTATGGAGCTAAGAGTATTCACTGCAGGGCAAATCGAAAGTGTTCTGAGGCGTAAAAACACCCTCTCTTGTCGCAGAGCCTTTGGAGCAGGCCTGAAGGCTTCCATAACTTGCGAACCATCCTCATGTCTCGGTGAAGAGACAGCAGGGCGGTCTGACTCAACAAACATGCCGGTGAGGCGGAGACGGCAGGCCGGAAAGGTAGACCTATTGAGCTCGGGCCATATGGCGGCTTGGCGCGGCGCAGATGACCTCGCTGCAGCTCGAAAGTAAGAGATGGGCTCAAGAGAGCTCTCAACTTGATTCAGAGCTTCAAATCTAACTCACATCAATCCTTCGCTGCTTAACTGCCGCTGCTGTCTATGGCAGGATTGCCATCGCTCTCCTTGCTCGTCGTGCGCTTCGCTTGAAGCTGCAAACATGGCGCAACAACTGCAACCAAGCCCTGTCTTGGAACGCATCTTTGGAGAGCTAAGATCAAAGTGAGAAGCTTTCCGTTTCTGCTGAGTAGGATCAACACTAACAACGGGCAGAAATGAAGAGATACGCCAAAAGGCGGCTCTCGCATTACGGCAGAGCGTAGAAGCTGCCCACCGAGGTCTGTTTTCGCAGTACCATCTTTATAATGAGCACGCGAACTAACTTGTGCTGTAGAATTACCACCAGGACAGTTCGCACCTTATTACAGCGATGTCAACCAACGGCTTTCCCTTCTCATTGTCCAAGGCGGAGACACGAACGAACGCATCGGCGGTATTCACGCCCTCAACGCCCTCATCGACTTCAAAGGCGACGATGCTGGTCAGAAGACAACAAGATTCGCAAGCTATCTGCGGTCAATCTTGCGCGGCGTGGACACGACGGCTATGGTACCAGCTGCTCAGGCTTTGGGGAGACTAGCAAAGCCTGGTGGGACCCTCACTGCAGAGCTCGTTGAAGCTGAGGTCAAGGGAGCCCTAGAATGGCTGCAGCTAGATCGTCAAGAGAATCGACGTTTTGCAGCCGTCTTGATTCTTCGGGAATTGGCCAGAAACTCTCCTACGCTGATGTATCAGTGGGTTCCTCAGGTTTTTGAGATAATATGGGTGGCACTACGCGATCCCAAGGTTCTCATCCGAGAGTCTGCTGCTCAGGCGATCAGTGCATGTTTCGAAATTATTTCGCCACGGGATTCTCAAATGCGGCAACACTGGTTCGGTCGAGTATACGATGAAATTCTGAAGGGGTTTTCTCTAAACAGCAATGACGCTATTCATGGGTCTCTCCTCACGATGAAGGAGCTTCTGGAGAAAGGTGCCATGTTCATGACTGGACAGAAATACAAAGATGCTTGCGACATTGTACTGAGATACAAGGATCACCGAGAAGCACTCATCCGACGAGAGGTCGTCATTATTATTCCTATTTTAGCAGGTTATGCACCACAGGAATTCGCTTCGCAATACCTACACCAGTGTATGCTTCATTTGCAAGGCCTCATCAAGAAGGACAAGGATCGGAATACGGCCTTTATTGCCGTCGGCCAGATTGCGAGTGCAGTGGGTAGTTCGATCGCGCCTTACCTCGATGGTATACTCATGTACATCCGGGATGGACTGACATCAAAAGCGTAAGTTGAATTTTTTTACTTTATTATATCGAGCCTATCACTAACCTTTCTCTCAGTCGTAACAAGAACGTTAACGAGGCACCGATATTTGAATGCCTTAGCATGATATCTGCAGCTGTCGGTCAAGCATTGAGCAAAAATATCGAACCTCTGCTCGATCCAATATTTGCGTGTGGCTTAAGTGACTCACTCACTCAGGCGCTTGTTGATATGGCTCACTACATTCCTCCTTGCAGACCGGTCATTCAAGAACGACTCTTGGACCTTCTGAGCCAAGTTCTTTGCGGACGGCCTTTTCTCCCACTGGGTAATCCGTTCCATGCTGCTTCTCCCCCACAAATATGGACTCGAGATCACAAAGACCCGCAAATAGTCTCACAGAAGGAATCTGAGATCGCACTTGCCCTACACACGCTTGGAAGCTTCGACTTTTCAGGTGAGATTTTCAATACTAGTGCCGTGCACGAGCTAGCTACCTATTCCATCGAATATACTGAGAGGTCCCGACCAGGCCACGTTCTCAATGAATTTGTCCGAGACGTTGCGATTCGTTACGTGGAAGCAGACAATTCGGATATACGAAAACGAGCAGCATTAACTTGCTGCCAACTATTCGTCAACGACCCTATTGTACATCAGACAAGCCATCATGCCATCAAGGTGGTGGGTGACATCATCGAAAAACTCTTGACTGTCGGTGTGGCTGACGTTGGTATGTCACTATCCTCATTCCTATGTATCTCGATGCTTACTATTAAAGATCCTGAAATTCGCTGGGAGGTTCTGATGGCCCTCGACGCAAGATTCGATCGTCATTTGGGTAAAGCTGAGAATGTTCGAACACTCTTTCTAGCTCTCAACGACGAAGTATTTGCCATACGAGAAGCTGCAATGTCCATTATTGGGCGACTCACTTCGGTCAACCCTGCATACGTCTTCCCGTCCCTTCGGAAAGTACTAATACAATTACTAACCGAGATTGAGTACTCCAACAGCGCGCGCAACAAGGAGGAGAGTGCCAAACTAATCAGTCATCTCGTTAACGCGTCTAATACGCTGATCAAGCCTTACGTCGACCCAATGGTCCATGTCTTGCTACCGAAAGCTCGCGATCAAAACCCTGAAGTGGCTTCTACCACATTGAGAGCGATAGGTGATATAGCCGGAGTCGGTGGCGAGGATATGAGACAGTACATTCCAGACTTGATGACGATCATATTGGAGAATTTGCAGGACCTAGGATCCGACTCCAAGCGCTTTGCCGCTTTGCGAGCTCTTGGACAATTAGCCACGAATGCTGGATATGTCATTGAACCGTATAGAGACTATCCGGAACTGCTCAACATCCTTGTCAATATCGTCAAAACAGAGCCAGAAGGAGACTTACGGCGCGAGACTGTCAAATTGATGGGCACTCTCGGAGCCCTGGACCCAGATGAACATCAAGTAAGTATCTAACTCGTTGCCAAATTTGATTCCCATGCTATGTCATATTTTTGCTGACCATTCTTAGAAAATTATGGAACAGTCGCCGGACAGCAATCTTGTTGCAGAATCTCAAGCCATTACTGACGTCTCCCTTATCATGACAGGAACTACTCCATCAAATGAGGAGTATTACCCCACCATTGTGATCAGTACTCTTATGGGTTTACTCAAAGACACTTCGTTAGCTCAATATCACTCTGCGGTCATTGATGCGGTCATGAATATTTACGCCACGATGGGGCTCAAGTGTGTGCCGTTTTTGAGCCAAGTAGTCCCAGGATTTCTGATGGTCATTCGGGGTGCCCCCCCTGGCCGCGTCGAGGGCTACTTCAACCAACTGAGTCAACTCGTTCGTATTGTGCGTCAACACATTCGGCCGTACTTGCCGAGCATACTCTCAACCGTTCAAGACTTTTGGAGTGCCACGCCACAGCTTCAAGCAACAATTCTTTCTCTGATAGAGGCAATTGCACGGTCTTTGGAGGGAGAATTCAAGGTTTACCTTGCCAGCGTCCTCCCGCTCATGCTCGGCGTACTAGATCAAGACCAATCACAAAAACGCCTACCATCAGAAAGAGTACTCCACGCATTCCTCATTTTCGGTTCTAGTGCTGAAGAGTACATGCACCTGATAATCCCGGTCATCATCAGAATGTTCGACAAGCCAGGCCAGCCGATAACTTTGAGAAGACAAGCAATTGAGACTCTGGGCAGGCTGTCAAGACAGGTAAATATATCAGAGTTTGCTGCTAAGATCATCCATCCGCTTTCGCGAGTACTCTCTGGCAACGAACAATCCCTCAAGCCTACTGCCCTGGAAACGTTATGTGCTCTTATTTTCCAACTCGGTCCGGATTACATTCACTTCATCCCAACGATTAACAAAATCCTCGTGGCTCAAAAAGTGCCCCACTCTAATTATGCTCTTATCGTCTCGAAGCTTCAGAAAGGCGAGCCATTACCTCAAGATCTAAGTCCAGATGAACGCTATGGGGATGATGACGAGGACTTGAATCCGGCCGAAATTCTGACAAAGAAACTGGCAGTCAATCAACAGCATCTGAAGAACGCATGGGATGCTTCATCAAAAACCACCCGAGAAGACTGGATTGAATGGATGAGACGATTCAGCGTTGAGTTACTTCGCGAATCACCCCAGCAGGCGTTACGCGCATGCACTCCTCTGGCTAGTATCTACAATCCCATTGCGAAGAGCTTATTTAACTCCGCTTTCGTATCCTGTTGGACGGAACTCTACGACCAGTACCAGGAGGAATTGGTTCGATCCATCGAAACCGCCCTCACCTCTCCAAACATTCCCCCAGAGATCCTTCAAATTCTGCTCAACCTCGCAGAGTTTATGGAGCATGACGATAAAGCTCTGCCAATTGACGTTCGTATCCTGGGAATGTATGCTGCAAAATGCCATGCTTTCGCGAAGGCATTGCACTACAAGGAGCTCGAATTCAACGCCGAACAGAATGCTAGTGCAGTGGAAGCATTGATCAGTATCAACAACCAATTGCAGCAGACTGATGCTGCGTTTGGCATTCTACGCAAGGCTCAGAATTATCAGGACGTTGAATTGAAGGAGACGTGGTTTGAAAAGCTGCAAAAGTGGGAGGATGCGCTACATTCCTATCAAAGGCGAGAACTGGATGAGGGCGAATCCTTCGAAATCACGATGGGGAAAATGCGGTGTCTCCATGCATTGGGTGAATGGGAGCTTCTTTCGACACTATCCAAGGATAAATGGACCAACGCTCCTCCAGAATACCGAAAGGCCATTGCTCCTCTAGCAGCGACTGCAGCTTGGGGTCTTGGGAAATTCTCGGACATGGACAATTACCTGAATGTTATGAAGGAGCAGTCTCCAGACAGAGCGTTCTTTGCATCCATCCTGAACATCCACAATAATCGATTCGAGACTGCTCAAGACGAAATCGCCAAGGCTCGGAAGGGGCTGGATACTGAACTGAGCTCGCTCCTAGGCGAATCATATCAGCGCGCTTACTTGCCAATGATTCGGGTGCAAATGCTTGCTGAGCTTGAGGAAATCATTATCTACAAGCAAAATGATATGAACCCCGAAAAGCGAGCCAGCATGAGAAATACTTGGATGAAACGTCTCAAAGGCCTGCAGCCAAATCCTGAGGTCTGGCAACGGATGATGAAAGTTCGGCAGCTTGTCATTCAGCCCAAGGAGAGCATAGAGATGTGGATCAAGTATACCAATCTTTGCCGCAAGAACCATCGACATGGTCTGGCTGAGAAAGCCCTCCAAAAGGTTCTTGACATAGAAGGTCAAGATGTTTTCGCTCACGTTCATGCGCATGCTAACGAAATACCTTACCCAATTTCATACGCGGTATTTAAGTTCATGTGGTCAACGGCAAACCATCAACAGGAGGCGCTGGACGTGTTGAAAGAATTCACGGCGAGAGTTGCGGACGACCTTCAAGTCAAAGCTCGTCAGGCGACAGTTAATCCAATGATCTCATCAAATGGAACCAACGGGATGACCAATGGCCATACCATCAACGGGCTGAATTCCTTCGGTCCCACTAATAATGCCAACGGTGTGAACGGCATGAATGGATCTAGCTTCCTCGCTGGATCGAGTTCACCTAATACTCCAGCAGACATAGCTGAATGCCATAAACTTCTAGCGAAATGCTACTTGAAGCAAGGCGAATGGCAGACATTTTTGCACCATGGAGAATGGGAGCACGAGCATGTTCACGAAATTTTGTCTGCCTACGCTGCTGCCACACGCTATAATCACAATTGGTACAAGGCATGGCATGCTTGGGCACTTGCCAATTTCGAGGTTGTGACCTCGATCACTTCCCAAGCTGATCGAGAGAGTACGGAGATACCCTCCAATATCGTCCATGATCACGTGGTGCCTGCCATTCAAGGTTTCTTTAGGTCGATCGCATTGTCCTCGACAAGTTCTCTCCAGGATACATTACGCCTCCTCACGCTTTGGTTCAGTCATGGAGGTATTGAAGAGGTCAACAGAGCTATTTCCAGCGGCATTAGCACGGTCCCTATCGACACTTGGCTAGAAGTTATTCCTCAGCTGCTGGCTCGTATCAACCAGCCCAATGCAATCGTCAGAAAATCAATTCACGAGCTTCTCAGCGAAGTCGGAAAAGCTCACCCCCAAGCTTTGGTGTTTCCTCTAACAGTCTCCATGAAATCGGATGTATCTCGTCGCTCGCGTCAAGCTGCGGAACTCATGAACACCATGCGACAACATTCCCCGAAACTTGTTGAACAAGCCGACCTTGTTAGTCACGAACTTATTCGAATTGCGGTTTTGTGGCACGAACAGTGGCACGAAGGCCTAGAAGAGGCTTCAAGGCTGTACTTCGGGGATCACAATATCGAAGGCATGTTTGCCACGCTTACCCCGCTGCATGCTATGCTCGACAAAGGCCCTGAGACATTGAGAGAAATTTCCTTCATCCAGTCCTTTGGCCGAGAATTGCAAGAGGCACGCGACTGGTGCACGACCTTCCGGAGCTCTCAAGAAGTTGGCGATCTTAACCAAGCATGGGATCTATACTATCAAGTCTTCCGAAAGATAGCGAGACAGTTGCCTTCTCTCATGACTTTAGAGCTTCAATACGTTTCACCGAAGCTCAAAGACGCTCATGACTTGGATCTAGCAGTTCCCGGAACATATCAAGTTGGAAAACCTATTATTCGAATCATTTCATTCGATCCAGTATCTACCGTCATCCAATCCAAGCAGCGGCCTAGGAAGCTGGAGATGAAAGGTAGTGATGGCAAAGTTCATACGCACATTCTCAAAGGTCACGAGGACATTCGTCAGGACGAGCGGGTCATGCAGTTGTTTGGGTTGGTCAACACCCTTCTGGAAAATGATGCAGAATGCCGCAAACGGCATTTGAACATCCAACGATACGCCGCCATACCACTCTCTACTCAGTCTGGTCTTTTAGGGTTCGTTCCGAATAGCGACACATTGCACGTCCTCATCAGGGAATATCGCGAGAGCCGGAAGATTCTACTCAATATCGAACATCGGATCATGCTTCAGATGGCCCCTGATTACGACTGTCTTACGCTTATGCAGAAGGTCGAAGTGTTCGGCTACGCACTGGACAACACCACAGGCCAGGATCTTTACCGCGTCCTGTGGCTGAAGAGCAAGAGCTCGGAAGCGTGGCTTGATCGACGTACAAACTACACTCGGTCGTTGGCCGTCATGTCCATGGTGGGGTACATCCTGGGTCTTGGTGATCGACATCCCTCCAATCTCATGCTCGATAAAGTCACGGGCAAGATTATTCATATTGATTTTGGTGACTGCTTCGAAGTCGCTATGCATCGCGAGAAATATCCGGAACGAGTTCCTTTCCGGTTGACGAGAATGCTGACATACGCGATGGAGGTCAGTAACATTGAAGGTAGCTACAGGACGACTTGCGAGCATGTAATGCGGGTCTTACGCAACAATAAGGAGTCGGTTATGGCAGTACTCGAAGCTGTAAGTTCCGAAGATATCAGAGAGATTTCTACATGCGGTACTAACTATATTGCTAGTTTATTCATGACCCTCTCCTTACATGGAGACTTGGCAATCGTGAATCTCCGCCAGAGCCGTCGTTTCCTTCTGAACGTCGTATGTCAATTGTCGGAGTGCCTACCGATCAAGACCCGCACCCGTCATTGGCATTGCGTCCTCGTCATAGGTCAAGCGTGGCTCCGGCGAACGAAGCAGAGGCTAAGGAGGTTCAGAATGCTCGCGCCTTGCAAGTCTTATCTAGGGTGAAAGAGAAATTGACAGGACGTGACTTCAAGCCTCACGAAGAGCTGAATGTGAATATGCAGGTGGACAGGCTGATCCGAGAGGCGACGAATCTGGAGAATCTGTGCCAGCACTACATCGGATGGTGCAGCTTCTGGTAAGGGAAACGGATAAGGCGTTCTTCATGTTTTATTTTATGGTTCAAATCTGGCGAGTTATATTCGATGGTGAGTTATGGACGGCTGGCACTACCCAGGCAGAATCGGCGCTGGAAATGGCTTTCAATCTGGGTGGGTTGGATCGGCATCGGCAGGGTGCTCTGGTATATATTGCTTCTTCAGCGGCATTTGACGGGCGTCTGTGTGTTCTATGGATCAGCCGTCTCTGAGAGAAAGATTTCTAATAATTGGCGGCTTTACAGAGTCATTATCGAGTTGTACCCGTTTCTGACTTCATGATGAACATAGCCATAACTTTGTACGATGTTTGTTTCGCCTTTTAATTGCAATCAGAGCTACTTGAAGGCCCTGGTTCAACAATTTGCTCCAGATCATTGTCCTCGGTTGGCTGCTCTTTAGCGGCCGGCGACCTCGCCGCCAGCAGACTCTTCTCCCATCACAGGCGTCATCCTGGTTTCGGTGCCGAACCTGTTCATCGTTTCACACCGCAGGTATTAAATGCAGATCTTGGTAGAGTTATCCTGCTGCCAATCTGTCGAGACTTCACCGAGACCTCCAGAGCCTCTTTCCCAATTACAGACTCACAAGAATCTTCAAGGCCATCTTACTAATTGTCGAGCATTCCCGCAAATCCCTCGTTGAGCGCCCTCGTGACCACTTCAATTTTCCATTCGATGCTCGGAGTATCGGCTGTGAAATTCGACCGAGACATTGAACGCGATGCTGCGTCCACTCCGTCGAAATCGTCTTCGTTTACCGCTGAGGAGTGTCTGGCATGGCGCAACCAGGAGCCGATTCTGAGCCCGACTCTGTTGAGGAGAGACTCTTCGGATGCAGTAAGCAAAGAGGCGGATAGTTTGGCGTCGTCTGGGGAGCTGGAGTTGAAGTTGAAGGAGAGGATTCGGCATTTTACCTGGACGTGGTTTACAATGACCATGGCGACGGGAGGGATTGCGAATGTATTGTATAACGGTGAGTGAGAATGTCTATACCAGTGGCTCCAATGGATCCAAGACGGTTATGATTTTTTTTTTCCTCATTTTTTCTTTTAACTCTCTATATTTTACTATTGAAGCAATTGTGCTCTAATCTGTCTGAATCTGCAGTGCCCTTCAGATTCCACGGCATCTACGCCCTTGGCTGCATATTCTTCCTCCTTAACATTGTCCTCTTCTTCTTCAACGTGTGCATGATAAGCCTGCGCTTCTACCTGTACCCGTCAACCTTCAAGGCGAGCTTCCTGCACCCAACCGAGTCTCTGTTCATACCGGCCGCGGCCATCAGTTTCGGAACGATTTTGATAAACATCACGCAGTATGGCGTTGGGCCGAAGACGGGATATTGGTTACAAGAGATAATGACAATGCTGTATTGGATCTACTGCGGACTGGCGCTGCTTTTTTCATGCGTAATATACCTCATCATGTACAGTTCCCCCTTTGCTCATCCTCCATCCCGCTCCGGGGTCTCCTGAATCTATACTTACATAGCAGCGTTATACCAGGTGGTCCACCCAAACCTTCACAATCTCCCAAATGACACCCGTCTGGATTTTTCCCGCCTACCCTCTCCTAATCTGCGGTCCCCACGCCGGTAACCTCGCCGCAAAAACATCTGGCGACCGCGCCCTCGATATCATAATCTCCGGTTTCACGCTCCAAGGCATCGGCTTCCTCGTCTCGCTCATGATATACTCCGCCTTCCTCTACCGCCTCATGACGCAAAAGCTACCCAAAGAATCCCTGCGCCCAGCCATGTTCATCTCCGTCGGCCCATCCGGCTTCACAATCGCGGGCGTTGTGAGCATGGGCCAGCAGCTCCCGCGCGTCATGCACGCCGACTTCATGGGGCCTGGTAACGGTGAGTTTGCAGCGCGCGTCAGCATGATCATGGCGAATTGGCTGGGATTATGGCTGTGGGGTCTCGCATTCTGGTTCTTCTTCGTCAGTGTTGGCGCGCACTGGAGCTGCGCGCGCCGCGGGAATATGGATTTCGCAATGACGTGGTATTCCTTTGTTTTCCCCAACACAGCGCTCACAACAGCCACCTTCGCCATCGCCAAAAGCCTAAATCACAATCGCGGCATCGAGATTGTCGGGTGTGTGCTTACGGTTGCGCTGGCCGTGACGTGGTGTGTAGTCAGCGCGATGATGGTTAGAGCGGTGGTGTTGAGGCAGATTCTGTGGCCGCAGAAACAGGAGGATAGGGATGAGGGTGGGTGGAAGGAGGTCGCGGTTGAAGGACAAAGGGATCAGGGGAGGAGGGGGGCGGAGGGGAGTCCGGGAGAGTTGGATGAGGAGCCGGAGCATGGGACTGTGGAGCAGAAGCCTAATGATGCAGGGCCTGCGAGACGGCTGAGTTGGTCGAGGGGGTGGGAGGAGAAGGGAAGTGGGTTTGGGAGGTGGAGGGGAGATGACAGTGTTGTTAGGGATGTGTGAGGTGGTGCTGGTGTTTTTTGGGAGCTGGTTCGGGAGATAACCGTTCGAGTAACCGGTTTGAATTCTTCCAGGTCATTCTTATATCCTAATACACTCAGCCTTATAACCTGGGCGTGAGATAGGCTGGGGATGTTTGTGTTACTTTGTGATGTTGAACATTAAGATTCGAACGCCGATGGGGATTGAGTTTTGATTAGGCCTCTGAAGAAATCTTGGTGCTAGTTCGCGATGTTTATTTATCCGATGAGCAATCAGCGTCAGCTGGCCTAACTTGTTGCTTTTGACCACCATAAAACAGATTCTGTTCTAGCCTCGCGTATAATCTCCTCGGACCGAGCCTTATCTGAAGAAGCCATGTGTTTCCGCTCTCAAAAACAAAAGTCCTTGCTCCTTACATAGCCAGAACAGATCAGAGGACTCGTGGTAGCCTTAGGCGCGTGGTATTCGACGAGCGCTTGAGCAGATGCAGATAGCTTTAAGGCCTTACGCCTATGCCGTATTCTAAGTAAATAAGAGAGGATACCTTAAGGGTGCGTCTTTACTCCAAATATCTTAATTCAAGCCCGAAATACAACACTTTTCTACCGCGCCCCCTAATTCAGACGACTAATTTAAGCCACTAGACTAGGTTCCTATTTTGGGTCACAGGCCTGGGAGGTCTTCGAGAAGGTGGCTCCAATCCTGTTCCGTCGATAGATCTTTAAGTCAGATTTCGCCTTCCCTAAATATGGGTATCGATACAGAACGCGATTGGGCATACTCTTTGTTGCTGTTCTCGCTCAGCATGAATGCGATTCCTCAACAAGCAATGAACTTGCGCTATCTACTCAATGCTAAGAACAAATCAAATAGGAAGCTCAAACAAAATTTAACACTAGTTACCCCTTGAAAACAGCTCAACCCTGCTAACTTCGTTCCATCTGTGCAACAACAGTCATGCCGATTTTGAACCAAGACCATTCTCCGAACAAAGAAGAGTTGATTGTAAAGAACAATTGACGGCCGACTGGCACGATCTGAGAGATCATCTCCCACCATCCCCACTAGTCACCCATTCAAAACCGCCTGCGCCGCCTGTCCCACCAGACCAGCAGCTTCACTAAAGAAAATCCCTTTCAGCACCGTCTCGCCCTCCTCAACAGCCCACATACCCGCTTTCGTCAACTTCTTCTTCCATCTTAGCCGCTCGGCCTGTGTCAGCTCCTCCCACCGCTTTGCATCATCATGCTGCTGCACCACAGCCGCCCTATCCGGATGCACCTCCGTCGAGACCTCAAAGTCCGAATCCGGGTCATCGCGTACAACGACGGCTTTAGTCTTCATATCCTCCTCGTGCGCGTCGCCATGGTGGAGATGTAGGAGGTCGCGGAGGCGGTGGGAGGCGCGAGCGATGGGAACGCGGACGCGAACGTTCTCGGGGATGACGTCGGTGGGTTGGGCGGAACGGATGGAGTCGGCGATGGCGCCCGGTGGGCTGAAGCTATTGACGGCGTTGCGGATGCTGGAGGGGACGAGGGAGGTGGTCCAAGTGCCAGAGGTGTCGAGGAGAGATTGCGCGAGGAGGAGGCCGATGAGGAGCACGAAGGCGATGACGAAGTAGGTTAAGCTTTGGTGCAGTGCGTGGGCCTTGGCAGAGCTGAGGATGTAGCGTGCGCGCGGGGCTTTGGAAATGGGGTAGAGGGTTATGGTGTCGATTACGATTGTGTTACCAAGGGAAGTAGACACTAGACGGAGATACTGGGGCGGCGGGGTTTTGAGTTTGTCGGCGTTCGGGGCAGTCCAAGGTGAGAAAAAGGGAGAGAAGACGATTTTGGTCATTTGGACGGCGTGGACGTCGCGGACGGTTACGTAGTTGTGAAAGCCACTGAGACTGTTGTTGGAGGTGCCGTGGTAGTTCATTGTGAAAATGCTTATAGATATGTCGATGCCGCCTACGGCGATCACGATTTGATATGCCCCATTCTCGTCGGCGTCTAGAGCGCAAACGTCCATGTCTACGGCCGCTTTGACGTGTCGGGGAAGTCGCTTGCGGAGTGTGATGCTTCCCATGGTGTCACCATACAACTTGAGGACTTGAAGTTCCACCCCTGTCCGGTTGGGTAGATTTGCGAGGAGCAATATATGGGATGGAGATAGCCATCTCAGACATCGAATCTTGAACCGGCCTTTTGATTCGAATACGTCCGGGAATGGCACTGAGTATTTAGCACGTGGTAGCTCAAGGTCTCCCTGGGGTTTCTTGTTGTCAAAATCATAAGATATGTCGCCCACGAAAACGGAGTAGTCTGTACAGTATGCAATTTGGAATTGGGCCTCTTCCAGTTCTAGAATATCAATGTCGTTGGCTTCTTTGCCTTCGTGTGGCGGTATCCGTTGGATAATATCTTCAGATAACCTCGGCGATGAGGTTGTAGCATCGAAGACAACGATCTCGTTCTCATCTCCCGCCAAGCTGGATGCAATTGCTCCAATGCGTTTGCCGCCATTTGGATTCCGCCTTGGCCGCGAAAGACGCAACAAGCGCTGGTATCCTTCCTTTTTGGCTGAAGCAGATTGCACCGGTTTGAAGAGGCTTGTTTTACCAAGCAACGATATCTGAGCCTCCGAGCCTTTGTCCGCAGTTGTCCGCTTCCCCCCTGATGGTTTCTTTTTGGGGTATTCAACCAAAAAAGATCTGAAGTGTTTGTTGCTGTTGGCTAAGCGGTCACTCTCAGAGGAATTGATGCCTGCAAAGAGGACTAGACCATCTTTCGTGGCTAAGTTGGCCAGGCAAGTTACTGAGTCTTCATCGCGGGAAAGTTCTATCTCGGCCGTAGATTCGAGGACCGCTGCTCGTGAGCTCACGTCAAAGACAGTGATTTTGTTCCCAACTCCACTGCGCCCTGTTCACTTCCGTTAGCTGAGTATTCGCACAGTTGGATAGCCTCAACCGAGGGTGAGGTGAACTTGCCGGAGCCTCCACCGCCTCCAACCACAAGGCACCCGGGATGGTTATGGGCGAACGTTGCGGCAAAGATAGGGTAGGAGGTTTTCGCTTTGCTGAAAGATATTGGAGGGGACATAGAGGAGCGGTGTTTATGTTACTAGCCAGTGCGATGGTTATGTGCGAAGTCTTCTACTGAGACAGCAACTTTCTACGATGCTGATTGATGCCCTAGTAATAAGAGTGGGCTCGGTCTCAAGGCCAGGCAACCAGGTAGTGACTAGTGAACCGTAAGCGTAGGTTGTTGCTTGATATGCATAAAATATTGCTTTTGCTCCCATATGTTAAAGCGTTGGCATAATAAACGCAGACCTTCGTCATGGACACAGGCGCGGTATCGATAACGCTGATCACGTGTACATATCCAGAGCGGCCTTGGAAGGTGTACCGAGGCCAAAAAAGTTGTCACTGATGACAGCAACCCAATAACAAAATTTATGCATAAACCTTAAGAGTAGAGTGGTAAAGAATACAGAGAGTGTAAATGTTAACGCATTCTATCGGTCTTGGCTTCCGCTCTGGTTCCGCTTATTCTATCGGTAGATTCGCCATTGAAATCACCACCGGAAGGCCAAAAGTGGTATAGCGCTTCTCACGGTATAACAGACTTCCTCGCCTCGGCCTCGGGAAGCGGATATCTTCGTCATTTCTCGACACTCGCCTTCTTTATGCCCTTGATGTCTGTTCCCTAGATGCTCTACACCCAATACATCTCACAATGGCATCCAAAGTGCTCAATCCGCTGGTGATTCGGCGCAGCTTTAATATCTCAGCTCGAGTAATCCGCAACTCTCCTCGGATCCTGTCGTGTTCCACTCACAGATACGTTTTGGAATCATACCGGCCTGCCCTTCGAATTGCCGGTCAACGCAGAGCGTTTACAACCTCGCCACGGTTAAGATTTGCTGAGGCACAAAGTTCTTTTGACCCTCGACAGGCAGAGCGGGAAAGCGACCAAGTCGATGTTTGTATCGTGGGTGGTGGGCCTGCAGGCCTCAGTGCTGCCATACGGCTAAAGCAATTGGCAAATGAGGCCGGCAATGAAGACTTTCGAGTACTTCTTCTAGAAAAAGCCGGCGAGCTTGGGGATCACATTGTTTCTGGAAATGTCGTGGAGCCTTCCGCTCTGAATGAATTACTTCCGGACTGGAATTCCAAGGACAACCCGAACCGATTCGAGCATGTTACGCCTGCGAAAGTCGATAAGATGCGATTCCTTACCAAAACGAGAACCATTCCCATTCCGAAACCCCCACAGATGAACAACCACGGCAATTACATCATAAGTCTCAATCAATTTGTCAAATGGCTGGGAGAGCGTGCGGAAGAGGTGGGTGTGGAAATTTATCCCGGTTTTGCAGCTTCTGAAGTGCTATATACGCACGATGGATCGGTCAAGGGTGTTGCGACGAATGACTTGGGCATCTCAAGAGAAGGCAAGCCCAAGGATTCATTCGAACGGGGCATGGAGTTCCACGCGAGAACAACTCTGCTTGCTGAAGGCTGTCATGGTAGCTTGACAAAACAAATCATCAAAAAGTTCGATCTCAGACGAGATAGTCAGCACCAAACCTATGGTCTTGGTATAAAAGAGGTGTGGGAGGTGTTGCCAGAAAAGTTTCAGGAAGGGCTGGTTGTGCATTCCATGGGTTACCCTCTGCCATCAGACACATACGGGGGCGGGTGGATGTACCATTTCGGGGAAAACATGGTCAGCATTGGACTGGTGGTCGGCTTGGATTATCCTAATCCTTGGTTATCACCGTACGGCGAATTCCAGAAGATGAAGCATCATCCTCTGTACAAAACCGTTCTCGAGGGTGGCAAATGCATCTCCTACGGCGCGAGGACGTTGAATGAAGGCGGATTTCAGTCAATTCCAAAGTGTGCTTTTCCTGGAGGTGCACTTATTGGTGACACTGCGGGATTCCTCAATGTTCCGAAGATCAAGGGCACGCATACTGCTATGCGATCGGGAATGCTAGCAGCAGAGGCTACGTACGATGCACTCACATCCACAGATGAAGGAAGCGTGTTCCTCTATGGCTACGAGGACAAGCTCCGTGCCTCCACCATCTGGTCAGAGCTGAAGCAGGTCCGTAATATGAGACCATCATTCCACACACCCCTCGGCCTGTATGGTGGAATCATGTATGCCGGCTTGGAAGCGTACGTCTTCCGCGGGAAGACTCCTTGGACGTTAAAACATGGACACCCCGATCACGCCGCCACAAAGACTGCCGACCAGTGCAAGAAGATTGAGTATCCGAAACCAGATGGAAAGATCAGCTTCGATATTCTGACCAGCGTCAGCCGGACTGGTACCAATCATGAAGAAGATCAACCCGTTCACTTGCAAGTAAAGGATTGGGACAAGCATGCGGCGCTGGAGTGGCCAAAGTACAAGGGAGTCGAGAACCGATTCTGCCCTGCTGGGGTGTACGAGTACATTGAAGACGAGAGTAAAGATCTGGGTGTGAGGTTCCAGATCAACGCGCAAAAGTGAGTCCTCATAACTAGTCTCGGAAATTGATGTTCCTGGCTAATATGTCTCAGTTGCGTGCACTGCAAGACATGCGACATCAAGGTTCCGGATCAAGACATCAACTGGACAACGCCTCAAGGAGGCGAGGGTCCCAAGTATGTGCTAACTTGAACGTCATTCCTAGACTCAGTAACGAGACCACTTTAGCGCAGTGCTGCAGGATCGTGGTTTCGCTACCAGTGAAAAATCTCACAGGAAAAAGGCTTGTATAATGTACTTTGTAAATATCTCTTAAGAATGCTTCTCGTATATTCAGAAGCAGAAGCCGGGTCAGTAGCACAGTACCATCGCAGCACCGCAAATTAAGATATTGACACTACGTGATGGATTTGAAATGTGTATTCATGAGAGGCAGCTGCTGATTTGCCAAGAGTGTCTTAAGCCGTAGAGAGAGCCTTACTTGAAATTTTCCACCATAGTCTTCGCAAACATGCTCCATCCGGCATAGAAGATTCAATGACGGGACCCTGGCATACAAGGCACGACACAGAACAATCAAGCGCAGTGAAGAGAGGGGAGAATCCCTAAGAAAGAAGAGTTCTATATTTATACGTAGTTTCGCAATTAAAAGTGTCAGGATATACTGTCTTAACACAGCTTCGACCAGCCCAACCCATTTCGCAATGCACTCGTGACAAGGCAGACAGTAATTCGTGGAAACAGTCTCTACTATATGTTTCTACCAGGTCTCAGCAGGCATGTTCCCGCCCGCTGAGTGTTATCTAATAGGTGGTGTTGCGGCGGGACTTGCATTCACCGTCAGCGCAGCCCGAAGTGGCGTTAGCTCGGCTGCCTAGTGCAGAAGTGAGGCGAGCCCAACGTTTTTCTTTCCTTCATCTCACTTTCAATCTCCTCCACTCACTTTCCACCACACCATAACCATCCACAACCCCCACCAGGATCCTCTCCCAATCCTGTTGCCACTCCACACATACTTATTTCGCGCGGGCGCCTCACCATCTCTATCAATCACCAAGCCTTTCACCGGCCGTGACTCCGCCTCACTCCCGGCCTTCAAACCTTCAAGGCCCAGCCAACCACTTAAAGCCTGGTAGTCGACACCTAACCCATCCAAATCGTTTTCCGGATTAAACGATATTAATTGTCCAGAATGACTGAGGTTTCGTCCACTCGACTCTACCTGGGGAACCTGCCCCGAGATGGTATGCTTGATACTTCCTGCCCTGGATGGACTTTCCCAACCTGAGGGCGCATGCTTTGGATGAGGACCTTCGTGGATCCAGGATCATTCTAACCTCCATGGAATTTGGCGTCGCTGACTACGAAATCCGTGCAGCCACCAAGGCCGACGTAGAGGCTCATTTCCAGAAACATGGAACAGGCGAGATCACCGAGATCAAGCTCATGAACGGCTTCGGCTTCATCGAATACAAGGATGCGATGGACGCGCGCGACGTTGTTCCCGGTACGTTTTCCAACTTCTACGGGAACACACTCCCAAGTTGTACCTGCTAATTCTTCTCTTGTCCAGCTTTCCGTACGTATTCCAACGGCTCCTTCCGCTCCTCTTATGACGCAATAACCTTACATTTTAACATTCTAGATGGCTCTGATTTCATGGGCGAACGTTTAATTGTTCAGTTCGCGCGCGGAAACCGTCGCACCGATAACTTCGCTCACCAAGAGCGTGCCGCTCCTCGCCCTAGACGGACTCCATTCCGCATGCGTATATCTGGCCTTCCCGTCGAGACCAGCTGGCAGGTCAGCTCACTCCCCATATCACTTGGTTCTTGGATTTTCAATTCTTTCATATCATTCGTCCATGGTTTTGATGGCGACCCCCATACTCCCCATGTCAAGCTCTTCTCGCTGGCCACATACCTTGCTTCGGGGAAATGCCGTCGCGCGCTGTTTCGTTCAATGCACAAGCCCAGGGAATTTGTATCCGGAGTTTAGGATTTCAGGCCTCAGCCCCTTTGTCTCGGGATTTTTGCACCTGACTTCGTTTGCTTTTCTTTGACTACTGGACTCACACTGGACCTTGTAGGACCTCAAAGATTTTGCTCGACAATCTGGACTCGACGTCGTCTACTCCGAAGTTGGTCGCGATCGCGATGGCACTGGGTAAGGAAGTTGCCTCTTTTTGTCTCTCAATCTGCGCATGAGACTGACTGAAATTTAGATTTGTTGAGTATGAAACTGCTGTGGACTTGAAGAACGCTGTCGAAAAGCTGGACAGCAGAGAGTTCAAGGGCCAGTCTGTACGATGTGTACAGGACGTCAGCTCTCCGCCACCCCAGCCACCATTCAAATCGCGTCAACCTTACGCAGCGCAGGGTGAACGTCCTGGTGGTGACCGCTTCCGCTCTCGTTCGCCCCCCCCCGGCCGTCGCGGTGGTTATCCGCCAGCAGGTGATGATTATTACCATGATCGTCGTGGGCCTCCTCGAGGCTATAGTCCTCGCCGCGACGAGTATCGTCGCCGTACGCCACCACCGCGTGACTACTATGATTCTCGCGATCGCTATGGTCGTGTTTCGCCTCGTCCCCGCGGTCCAATCGATGAGTATGGCGCTCCTCGTCCCCGCTACCCTGAAGATGGTTATGATGCTCGTGGGCCTCCACCCCGTCGTGGTTATGAGGCTGACCCGTACGTGAATGGTCATGGTAGACCGTACGATGGTCGTCCCCCATCCCCGCGAGGCCGCCCTAGGAGCCCAGGCCGCGCTGGCTACGACGACGCCTACGCCCCTCGTCCTCGCTATTGGTGAGTACTCCTTCTCGCAACTATTTTTTACATGTTATTGAAAGTGGGCTTACATTCATAGACATGACACCGGTCGCCCGTCGCCACTCACCTCTACACGCCTAGGCTACTTAAACACTTACGGCGAATGAGAAGCATAAAATTGGCAGATCACACATGGATCAGGGGTGCCTTCGGATGCTCGTCTAAGTTCCTCTCTTTGCTCGTCTTTCTTCTATATTGTATACTATAGGCCTGACATGAGGTTAATGCATACCAATCAGCGTGGGTTGGATTGGATTTGTTTTCACTACTCTTTCCTCCTCAATACCCTTTGAGAGTGGTGGACGGGTCCGATACTTGATTGCGTGAGCATGTGGCGGCCTTGTTAACTAGGATATTTCATATTTTTTTTTCCCCACTTTCGGGATTTGCTTGCAGGGTATTTGGTACTGCGGTGGGTTCTATGGTTCGGGCTGGAAACATGTCATGGGATAGGAAAGAATGTGTCTTGAGTTAGAAAAGTTATTGATTCCTTTGACATGACTTGGAGATCGTTTTGTGAAGTGATAGGCTTTGTACGGGTGAAACTCGGAAGATGAGAGCTTCACTCTTTCGTAGAGGCGGAAAAAAGTGGTACAAAAGAGGTTACCCTTTCAGATGCGAAATTATAGGTCGAAGTTTAGAGCATCAAATTTAGAGTATTTTTGCATAGATAAAATTGCATGGAGGACTGCTAGAGGTCTTAGGCACATGTCGAATAATATGCTTCAAAATCGATGTAGCTGGCTTCGAGGACTTGTGCCTACCCTATCCCATGCACTGCTGGTATCCACCAATTCTGGAGTTTGTGTTGGACGCTCTCCAAATCGAAGCATATAATTCAGTCGTTGAGTTAATGGACATTTTCCAACGGCGGATAGGATATTTCTAGGTACATAAGAAAGGTAGTTTTGGTTCCCAAGTGCGCCACCTATTTCCGGCCCTGTAAGAGAGCTTTGCTCCTTCGCCAATAGTTACCCGAAAAAAGGTAATTTTATTAACACTGGGCCTGGAGTCTGTTTAACAAATGGCTTTGGTAGTAGAAATTAGGTTGACAGATTTGGTGTGTCCTGGGGACACACGGATGGCTATTCCACAGACAGCAACAGTTCAAACAGCCATTATGCGTTCTCAACGGTCTACCGCATTTCATGTCTCAAACTCACATCACCACCCACATCAGTTTCCAATCCCTACCATCATCACCACAGCCTCCCCCATTCCCGCGTCCGCACTCCCCGCCACTATTGCCGCCATCAGAACCATAATGATCTCCAATTCCATAATCCGTGCCCATGGGCATCATTCCACCACCATCACCAGAGCAATCACTGTAGGTCTCGCGTGCTATTTAGAATGATTCTCGCCGTACTTGAGGACCATAGTGCTGACGCGGGGGTCGGTGACGTTGAGGAAGGAGCTGCTGTGGGGGTATTAGTTTGAGTGTGTGATGCCTATCATATCGATGTCACGGGAAATTAGCGCGTGTAAACTTTTTATTTTGGCTTACATCATTTCAGAGGGTGGGGGGCTACCTGGTGCTGCGTCTGACTCAACCCTTGGATCTAGTTTGTTTAGTAGTTTAATGTGATGCGATGGATGAGTCTTCTGGCGATGGTGGGTTGGAGATCGGGATGATGATGTAGGTGCGGGGTCGATTGACCCATCGTCTTCGGTGACAATGGCGCTGGCCTTGATGTCTGCAGGTTGGGGGAGGTTGGGCTTGTTATTTATGAGGGCTGGGGTGGCTAGTGGCGCGTCTTTATCGACCCTTGGGTCTAGGGTGTTTAATATTTTACTCGAGTGTAGTGGATGTGTCCTATGACGCTGGAGCGTTGGAAACGTGGAGAGAGGGGCATGAACGGTTTCAATGCCAGGTGCCGCTGCAAAATCAAGGCTGGACTTTGCAACGTTGTTCTTGCCGTCATTCTTGCCGAAATCTAGATTGCAATTCACAAACACTGGAATGATAGCACTCTCATCATGATTCAGCTCGCGGTGGTCGAGATCAAATTCGACATACGGGCTCAGCTTCGGGCTAACAGCTGGTCGGTGGACGGGACTGCTATGTACGGAACTGCCGCGCGATGAGTTCCCCCTGGAGTTGCTGTGGTGCCGGTGGTGGTGGTGGTGGTGGTGGTGGTGGTAGGGCGTGCCGTCTTGCGCAACACTGTGGACGCCGAAGAATGAGCAGTCATGGATGGGATAGTGCGACGGGCTGTGTGGGGAGATCTTTAGTTCGTGGTGAATCTGTGTGACGTCGGAGTGCAGGATTTGTATTGTTTGGGGATGGGCGTAGAGCGTATGGATACCCACGCCGGCTGCGGGTTGATTGTGGTAGTCTGGGATGTTAGCGGTGATCGAGAAGCGCCTTGAGTGGGATGTGAGTAGTCTGGGGTATTGAGGATGTGTATGGAAGTTGAAGAGGGGTATAGTGATATATTTTTATGGTTAATATGTCTATCTATGCATACCAAGATCGGAATCAAGGCGTGGGTCGGCATTGTTTCCAATGTCGGTGTTGTGAGGTCCGTAGTTTGAGGAACCAGTGACTGTGTTATCGTCCGTGTCATCCACGCCATCATATTTGCCCTGCATAGTCCGGTTGTGTCTTTCTTGAGCAGTATCGATCGGTGTGACGCCAGCTCCAGTGCCGTGATGGTGACCGGTATTCATCTCGTGGACGCCTCGGTCGACAACGGCTTGGTTTTTCGCTGAGCCTTCTTTGCTCCCAACTGCACTGTCCGCGAAGGTATTGATGCTGCCGCGAATAACTTCACCAGCGCCCTGGATAAATGTGAGCCATATGGTATGGGGGGAAGAAAGAAGATGCATACATGAATCATGCCGACACCCTTCTTGAGGGCATTCCCAGCACTCTCTCCAGAATGTCCAGCACCGCTCATTGCGGATGATTAATTTTGTGGAAGGAAAAGAATAGGCGTATTTGGAGCTGAGGGAAATAAGTTAGGATCTTAGGCTTGATGTAGAGCTAGGTATCAATGTCGAATTGTGTTGTTAAAAAGAAAGCTAAGGTACGCCGAAGGGAATAACAAATAAATAGAGCTACAAGTCACGGCCTGACATCAAACTGGTACTCCTTAGAAGATAGTAGAAACAACGGTGCCGATCCGGAAGAGTGTGGAAGCGGTGCCTGCCCATATGTGCTGTTCCTTTGATCATCAAGGGAATTGCGAGTGGTGACATCACTCGTCAAGGGAGACGATACGATCTTCCTGCAGCCTTCTCACCAACTGCTATGATGACTCAAAGTTACGGTAGATTATTCTTCAGTCAAATGGTTGGATTTTTGCGGTATTGTTGCTGTTTGATCTTGGTGTAGACTTGTCAGCTCTCTCCCGAATATCTGCATCGGGCTTCCAACCGTTTGTTCGTAAGACCTCGCAGGTGTAGGGGCACAGAGGAACGCCACAAGTTAGGGGGCACCTGGTTGCGCTCGGCAGTTGATTACGGACATTGCAGGAACCGCCTGTTGCCGCTTCCTGGGGGCGTGTGTTGAACTTATAAAAGGTCATATCCAGCAGTGGTAACGCCGCATCCGGATGAGGTTTGTGAGTTCGGTTAAGGCCGCAAGGCATCAAATACACCCCCTATATACAAAATTAACCCAGATCACTGCATTTATCAATATATCAACACCACATGGTTGTGAAAACCCCAAAACGAAACCCTGTCCGCAGAGAGGCCACTACAAGGTCTTCACCTTTTTTTTTAAAAAAAATATATATTTATATATTTTAATGACCACACGCCTGGGGAGACATTTGAACAGGTTTGTCGCTACATTAACTTTATATGGATATTTCGGACGGGCGAATAATGGCTGAGGCCACGCCGTAAGATATGCCGTAAGGCCCATCATCGCCATGGAAAATACCGAGACTATTCAAAGCTTCGAGCTGTTAGCAATAAGCAAGTTAATAAGCTACTTAATTCTTTAAACCCGGTCCGCGATCTCCCTCTCGAAGTACAAGCTCACTACCACAGAATACGAGCCACCAAGCAACAAATTTAGATATATATGGAAAGGAACAGGGCCCGGTAGTTTAAGAAGGTAATTGTAAGATCAATAAGAAGAATAAGAGGGCTTGTAAGATATATAGATAGAAATATAGACTATATAGTTAAGAACTTCTAGCAATTTTAGAGGTCACAATGAATCGAGTCGGTTCCCAAGTGGGTCGGGTCGCAAATGGATCTGGTCGCTAAGTAGGTCGAGTCTAATCCGGTTATGTATACATATAAGCATGCACCAGACCCGTCCGAGACAGATTCCCTAGTTTTGACCGCTTCTGGAGAGTGATCTATCAATTAACAGCGATGAGATTCCTGCTCAAAGCGAAGAACTACTTGAAAAAAGGTGTGATCAGGAAGGGCCCAAAGCTTTGAAAAGAAATATATAACTCAAACCAGCCTCTGAAGTCCTTCGACCCCTTCCCCCCAATTCTTTCCGGCCAAAAGCCACACCCCTCCTTCCCTTACAATAATTTTAGCTCTAAATCCCAATCCCTCTTTCCCCCAGCATCGAGTATAGTGAAATCTCAATGAGTCCTCCAATAATCAACACCAAAGGCGATACAGTTGTCGGATTAGGAAATTTCCAGACCTGATTCCTTGCTCTGATTTCGGGCTTGAATGCTAACCCTTCTTCCGTCCGATCTTTAAATACACTAAGATGGGTTCATATGCTGTACGCTCCCACTTGAGAAGAACTAGGTAGTTCCTGGATCAAGGAAAGGGACAATTACCCATATATTTGTGATAGGAATGGTTTTAGGGTGGAGTGTACATGACCTTGGGGCCACAGCAAGTGGAAAGAAGTGCAGTAGATTCAACTTCAAATGCAAGGATGCCCAGTCAATAACGAAACGAGAGTTTTATACACACTCCACACGCCAATCGCTATATATACATACAAAGCAATCAAAAAAAGCACTTTGTCACAAGCAAGTCCAGTAGTAGTGTCATTTCAATTCGATGCATTCAACCCAACCCTCGAATCCCATCTTGGGGGTGCTGGTGATCTCCCAACTCCAAAAACGCCTCTACCAGCAACCAGAGAATATTAAAAAAAAAAAAAAAATGACGAATGTGCTAATGCAACAGCTTATCACAAGCCTTACTCATTATATCCGCTGCCTTCTGTAATTGAGTTTGCGCTAAGGTCCAGTCTTTCGCATCCAGCGCGTCGCGGACGGCAGGGAAGAATGCCGCATCGTAGCCGGAGCCTGAGGCGTCGGGGCCGAAGATGATGTGTTTGTACTGTTCGCGGCCAGGAATCTGCGCAGGCACGTGTGAGTAAATATTCCCCCTCCCACCAAAAAAAAAAAAAAAAAAAAAAAAAAAAATTAGATCGATGGATGATGCTTACCCCGTGCGGTCCCTTATCCTTTTTACTCGTCGGCAAATCCAGCAAATGTGTCTCGAAATTACTCATTCGCGCATTATGAGCCATACGATGAACCAACAACGCATTACTTTCAAAGCCGCCTGATCCATACACCTGGCCATACCAATCATCCTCCCAAGCCTGAAATTCCTTCGCGTTTTGCGCGAATAGATCCATTGCTTGTCGGAGCGGCTGAACATCGAGATCATAGTCTCCCTTCTCTGTGGCATATTTCTCCAGATCGTCAATATAGCCCGTAACAGCCTTCGCATAATCTTCCATATTAAACGGCAGGATAGGCTCTTGCGCGAGTTCAAGAATCAAGAGTACCCAGACTTCAGCCAAAGTCTTATGATACAAAAAGCCAGGGTCGCCGAACTGCGACATCCATTCAAAAGTCTCGTAGCAGCTGTGATATGGATACCCGGGGCCTGAGAAGCCAAAATCGATACTCGAGCAACCAGCCATGTCTTGGAAAGCGACATAATCGCTGCCGGCGCCGAGTCCTCCAATCTGGCTACCCTTCTCATCCCAAAGAGATCGCAAAGTCTTGTTCTTCACAGGGTCCGCAACACGGTCAAGGACGCGAAGCCAAGCGTGTCTGAAGAGCGGAGAACCATTGGCAAAAAGCTCGCCACCGGTCACACCAACATCCACGTTGATATACGCAATGGCGTCATCACGAAGTCCTTGCATGTTCTCTTCGACATACTCTGTGGAGCCGATCAGGTTGTACTCTTCCGCATCCCACGATGCGAATTCGATGGTACGAAGTGGCCTCCAGCCGTTCGCATGGAGTTGTCCGATGATATTAACGACTTCAAGCATGACAGCTGTTCCGCTTCCGGGGTCCGCAGCTCCAAAGCACCAGGAGTCGCGGTGGTTGCCGACAATGATTTTCTTTGCTTTTTCTTCGACGCCTTCGAACATGCCTATGACGTTGTAGATGCCTTGCTTTTCTACTTCGTCTTGGAAGTTCATTAGATGAACGGTGGGCGAGGATTTATCACCGGACCACCATTCGGAGACGTCAGGTACACCTCCAACCCATTCCTGGGGAAGCTTCTCGCCATGTCCTTTCAGAACCTGGAGAAGATTTTGCGCATCCCGCCATGCCAATGGAAGACTGGGTATGTTAACAAGCGCGGGATTATCGTCCTTGCTGATCCGTGGGACTTCGAATTTGTGACTCGGATGGCCAGGCGTTAGAACGTCTCCGGCAATCCAGGCAGTAAGCGCTACCGTGCCTCTTTGAACGCCATCACTCGGTCTCCACCGTCCATTCGGCCATGGAGTCCCTTTCACGAAACCGTCGTCTTGGGGGTCCGAGTAGATTAAGCATCCTGCAGCACCAGCCTCTTCAGCGGCTTTCACTTTCATGCCCCTATCACTCTGGGTGCCGTAATACCGTACAAGAACAATGGCTCCGGTGACATCTATATGACTGTCTGCGAGTCTTTTGAAGTCCTCTTTCGATCCGTAATTGGCATAGATTAATGGTCCCGTAACATTTCCAGATCTTGAAAGCCCATGAAAAACGGGTGTCTGTTGCTGCTGTGGTGTCGAATGCTCGTATGCTGCCTCCTCTTCCAGCTTCGCTTCCCACGCTAAATCAGGCGGGTCGATGATGGCTACCCTGCGGCCGCCTGGCTGGGGATAATTTAGATATACGAAGAATCTATACGCGTCAGAATTCGCCACAGCATTTCTGCACACAATATCACTCACTCCTGATGCATAACCTTCTCCATCTGCGCTGCCACGAACTTCCCCTCAATCCACTTCGCCAGGTATAGACTTCCCTCGGAGCCCGCCACATGGTCGTAGGACGTGATATGCCTCAAATTATCCGATATCCTGCCCGCATCCAGACTCCCCTGCGCAAAGCTCCTGACCCACTCCGGATTAAACGGCTGCCCAAACCCAGTGTTCCCCATCGGAATGACCTCGGACACAAAAAGCATATATATCAGCGAAACAACCACAAATAATCCCATCAGCCTGGCGATAACAGACCATCCTGGTCGATACTGGTCCGGCAGTGATGGGATCCTCGACGTAAGCCAGCTAAACGACGGCCACGGTATCCTGAAATTTGGCCATTGGAACCTCGACAATGAAGTCGTGATGCTGGATAACCGTTTCGAAAACCGCGTCCGCATCCTCGCCCGTCGCGCCGATCCGTCTTCTGCAGCCTCCGCATCCATGATCTCCATCTCTTCCATCACCCGCCGCAGCGCAGTGTCTTCGGCATCCCCTGTCACCTCCGGCAGCTCCAGGTCGTCGCTGTCCATACTCGACCGCACCGACTGGACGGAAGGGGCCTGGTATCCATTGCGTCTGCGGGAAATGGATTGTCTTTCTGTATCGTTGCCCAGGAGGCCCTGCCGTTCCGCATCATCGCTGATTTCTTCAGGGCCGAGGCGGGACTGCTGTGAGGCGGGGCGAGAGGAAGTCGCCTCCTCATAGGTAGGGATCGGGAGGTGGTTATGGGCATCGTAGAGGTGTTTCTCGTCGACCATTGGGGTCTAAGAGGGGACGCCAGGTCCCAAAGTACTTGATGGTGGATTTCAGGCCTGGCAAGGCAGGGGGTGGTAGGAGTGATTAGGTGTTGGTCAAGCTACCGTTTTCCCATGTTCGTAGTGATGGCTGCTGCGTAGGTTCTCTGTTCTGAAGCTCATGAACAGAAACACTAGAGGAAATAACGGGGTTTGTGGAGAGGCTCTGGTGGGTAGAATGGATTCTCGAACAAGCTGACGGATCTCGTGTTTGGAAGCTGGGGGTCGAGATGTCTGGGCAGACTGGGCAGTGGACTTTAGCATTCCGCCAGCCGAGAAGCGCCAAATATCTTGGACATCCATCCTTTCTCCACGACAAATACTACAACGACATTGTACTCGCCTTGCAATTGGGAAGCCTTTTGCGTCATTTGAAAGCCGTCTGACAATGTTACACATACTTAATTTAGCCTTCCGAAGCTTCTCATCACTCTTAGCACGAAACAGAACTCTCGACTCATCAAGTCGTGGACCTGAACCATCATATTTCCCAAAGGCTCTTCAAACAGCAAAGGAATATTTGAAAATATACAGTAGAGTAACACCATATCTCAGGCCCGCTAACTGAACCCCTAAACCAGTTATCCACACATCTCACCTCCGCCCCTCCACCAAACCCACCTAAATATTCCTCCCACCAGTGACGCTGATAGTCTGCCCATTCACATAACTAAAAAGCGGACTTACAACCCCCAAAACCGCGCTCGCCGCTTCCGTTGCCGTCCCCGGCCTCCTAAGCGGAATATCTGCAAACGCCTCCCCCTTCTCCTTCCCATCCTTAACCGCCTTCTGCGCCTGCGGTATTCCCAACGCGACCTTCTGCCCATCTGGCGTTGTTATAAACGCGCCCGCCTCCTTCGCTGCCGTCAGCCGCGTCATGATGTGGCCGAAGGCAATCGTGTTGGCGCGGACGCCGAACTTGGGACCCCATTCTTTAGCAATGGTTTTGGTGAGGCCAGTGACGCCTGCTTTGGCGAGGGAATAGTTAGCTTGCCCGGCGTTACCGTGGAGGCCGGAGGTCGAGGAGATGTTGATGATATTGCGGGGTTCGCCGTCTGTGACGCGGAAGTAGGGCGCGGCGGCACGGACAAGCTTGAAGGGGGCCGTATTGTGGAGGGCGATGATCGTATCCCATTGCTTGTCGGTGATCTAATACCGCGCGTTAAGAATCAGTATCACAATACTGGAGGAGATTGTAAGAGAGGGGGAGAATTAGATTCACCTTGTGGATCACCCCATCCCATGTGTATCCCGCGTTATTGACAATAATATGAATCTTGCCCCCTCCAAACTCCGCCGCCTTCTTAACCAGCTCGTCGATGTACTTGTCGTCTAGCATGTCACCCTGCACAGCTATCGCACTACCACCAGATGCATTGATGTTGTCTGCTACAGCCTGTGCCTTCTCTGTTTAACATCAGTATCCAGTCCACGCCAATTTAAAAACACCCTTCAACAGCCATCTTCAACACCAACAAGATAAAGCCGTAGATTTCCGTGGCAATTAAGTCAGAGTACACTCACTCCCATCAATATCAGAAACCACAACCTTCGCTCCCTCATTCGCAAACAGCCTTGCCGCCTCCGCACCGATTCCCTGCCCAGATCCTGTTATAATAGCCGTTTGCCCCGCGAGCAAGCCCTTGGGGAAGTTGAGATGCGCGGCGATCTGATCGATACGCTTGGAGGAAGCCATGCTGAAAAAAAATTAATAAAGAAGGACCTCTCTATCTTTTATTAAAGTTAAGATGAAATATCAGAGAAAATCGGAGGAAAGAAAGCGTGGGTCGGGGAGCTCCAGTATTATTTCACGGTTGATGATGACAGAGGCCCCTAGAGGGGAGTTGCATATCCGAGAATGATGCCGAGGTTCGCCTAACGCTGACTTCCCGCGAGCTTTTACACCCAGCAAATTTTATCAAAGTTCCTAGGCACGTCGGGATCGAATGGCCCTACAAAAAAGTTGCGCAGTTACAAGGCCCTCTCGGATTGCATCAAATTGGGATTCCCGTTGCATGGAGGTCGGGTGTTAAGAACAGCCGAGCGGAGCTTAAGGCTTGCAGGACGCGTTGCGCCGAACTTTCTTCACATTCGAACGTAAAGTGCGATGGATCGAAGTGCGACTGGGATTTGAATACCGATAGAGCATTTTCAGGGCCGTCGTAGCATAGACATCTTTTTCGTCTGATAATTGGGACTATGATACCTCTAAAGGCCCTTAATATGCAACAGTAAATTGAACATCTGCGTAATCATGGCTAATTAGCTTCCCTTTATTTTGCCGGTGCTGAAACTGGATATCAACTAACATTAGTTTACGAGTGCCAATTTATTAATGTTAGTTTTAAACTTTACGCCAAATTCACCTCATACAAAAGACAGTTGAAGATATACTCTCAATTCAGCTACTCAACACCTGATAAATGCCATCTCGGATATCAAATCCGCCCTGTAAATGCTCCCAGCCCAACGCCACTAATGCTATGCCCAGTACCCGACCCAAACATGCATGCATTGCGAAAGAAAGAACTGGAAAAACAAAACCCTAAAATAGCGAAGACAGCTGAACCAGCAGTCATCATCGCCGGGCCCGTAAAGCCCATCATTACCCCCTCCACCATCATTCCAAACTCCGCCACATTAGCTAATCCTTCGACCTTGCTCTCTTCCCCCTCCCACACTCCTTCCTGCTAAGTGGCTCCTCAGGGAAAACCCACCCCCTCAGCCTCTTCGCCTCCCTCTTCTCCGACAAATTCGGCTTCGGTATCCAATCATCCTTATCAACGCAATTCTGCCTCGTCAGCGCCGCCGGACCCCCGACATCCATCCGCCAACTCCCCATACCAGGTAGCGGCGACTCCTTAGCCAGCATATGCAGATACCACAGCGCCAGACCCGCCGTCATCTGCAGCGCACCAGTTTCAGGCGCACGACCATGCGTAGAGAGGCGTATGGGCGCCGAGACCTCGAGGTACCCGAAGACCGGGACGCCGGTCGTTGCGTTGAAAGTCGTCATATCCTGTGTCTCAGCCGTTGTCGGCCCACCGCAACGTACGCAGAGGAGCTCGATCTCCGTCATGATGAAGCCGTAGCGACAGCCGTGCTCGCGCATGACGCGGTGCAGGTGCGCGAGGCCCTGCAGGTAGTAGACCTGCTTGTTGGGTGCCTCGGAGCGCATGCCCGTGTTCCACTGGTCGTAGGCCTTGACGAGGCCGACGACGCGGCCGCGTCCGTCGCCGTAAATAGTCTTCTCGTAGTCGGATTGATAGTTTGAGACAAACTCGGGCTGTTGGCGGGAGCCGGGGGCAGATTTGCAGGCACGCATCATCATGTGTGTGTTGCCTTGAGCGACTTTCAGCGCGGCATTGACTTTGGCGGCGTAGTAGTCGCGGCAGACGTCGTGGAGGGCGGCTTCGTTCTCTGGTTGCATGTTGGGACGTCCTGGGTCTGGAAGGGCAGGGCATGGAACGGCAATTTGGAGGAGGGGAAGGAGACCTGGGATTGCACCGATGGTGGAGATGTTGAAGTCGGTCCAGCTACGGAGGTTACGGACGTCCCACCAGAAATGAGTGTGGATGCCACGGCCGACGCTAGTGATACGGCGGACAAGAGCCGGAGAAGGGTTGGGCCCTGTTAGATACTCGAGAAGACTAGTTGTGGCTGGTGGTTGAGTGAAGGTCTCGTATTGAAGTTCTGCGGCGAGAGGGTATTGTACAGCGGGGGCAGGAGAGAAGTCGGAGACTTGGTAGTCCTGCGAGATGGTAGATGATACATGAGACACTTCCTGAACTTGGGAGTGATATGTAGACGGAAGCGCGGTGACTAGGTTCAAAGCTGGCGGAGCTGTTGAAGAAGAAGTCACATAGTTTGGTAACTGACGGTAGGTAGGATAGCCAAAACGACCAATAACAGACTCATCGACGCTTCCCGCAGAGCCAGAACGAGAGTGAGTGCGGATCGCAGACGCTGAATGCGATCGGGAATGAGACATGGAAGGACGTCTCGACTGAGAGGACGTAAACGTAATGGGAGAATTAAGAGCTGAGTGAAAGGCCACGTCGTATGGAGAAGCAGCCGAGACAGGAGAGACAAGAGCGCTGTGATTGGGAGGGCTTGTTGCCCGACGTATCATGGAGTTTGGACGAGAGTATGGGGTGAAAGTGGTCGAAGCATACCCAATGCTTGTGTTCGACGTCGTCCGGCGATGTCGAACTGGACCACCAGTAGGCTCAGTGACCTGATCCTGAGGCCTGACCTTTGGCAACAGAAGAGGCCCATGTTGCCTGATTGGAGACCTTGGTGGAGAGGTGGAAGAGGTGAGAACAGAATCGGGTGAAGAGTCTTGAGAGTAATAGGTGCCATCCAAGGAGTTGCGGCTGTGTGCACTGCCGGGGATGTATGCAAAAGTCGCCGATGGCGGCGTTGTCTGTCGGTGATACATTGATAATAGAATTGCTGCCAGACTGAGACAAATGAGAAACGAGTTTACTAGAAAGAAGGCTATCCAATAACTTACGCAAAAGAGGTGAAGATGCGATGGAGTGGATTAAGGAATAAGGATTAAGTGGAGGCCGGCTCCTGCTACGGTCTATGAGAGGACGAAAATGAAAACACAAAAGAGACTCGTAGTCTCGTAAGGCAGGCTTGGATGACCGTTTGACAGGACTGAGGAAGAAGTTGATGCGGCGAAGCTGCTTGTACTTATCCTGTGGGAAATGAAGACATGGGAGCCATAGAATCACGAAGACCAGGCTAGCTCGGATTAGCGTTAAAACAACTTGAAACATCAAAACGAAAGACCCGAATGCAGACCCTATGCAGACCTACGCTGGCCCTAAGGCAGAATACGGAAATATCACGACGGATCGGACATCACGCCCGTATCCTCAGATCAAGGTTGAAACATGGGTTACATCCTTTGGCGACTCGAACGAGGCTTAGCGTAGTCCTACTGGCAATGAAACGGATGCTATTCTTGACCTTGTATGCCCAACAACCGGCCGGGCGGCGTTGAAAGCTGTCGGTGAATGGCTGTGAGGATGGATACAGTTGAGTTTGGGCGGTAGAAACTCCCGAGGACCGGCGAGGCGCTGCGTCGGCGGCTGGTAAGATGAAACTCGGCTCTCGTGGCGCCGACAGTTCTCGTACGCTGCAACATGTATTTTGGGGGAATTCTGGGCATAGAGGTGGGAACAGAGCGGTAGTTTCAGGGTTGGCTGCCGCCGAACAGCGACTCAGAGCGATGGTGTTGATATTTGGCGCTTTGGTGTGTTCGGCTGTGATTGGCCCTGTGAAACGACCCTCCCGCGTCCGGATGGTAGGCTGGTGGGCGGTCAAGGCCTGGCAAGGCTAGGGAGCTCAGGCTGCATGAGGGCGTCGACAGAACTGAAGAGTCATCGACTTGTATAGCCAGCTATTGGTGCCGATAGGAGTCTGTTTCGACACGACCTGCATCGCTGCACAAGTGACTCACACCCGTTCACGACTATAACACGTCCATCGGGAGAAGATGGACTTACAAAGACTGTCGCGCTCCTCGACGCGTTCGACTTCTGCGACTCTGGGGGTCACCGGCGTCGCCCACACCGCAGACATCTCCAGCAAAATCCTCATCGTCTCGCCGCGCCTCACTTCATGCGCAAACCGCCCAGGCATTGAACTTGTCAACTCCAGCTGTCTCCGGAACATTCGTTTTGCGAATTTCATCTTGCCAGCGTTCGCAATGCCTCAGATTGGCCCCTGTCATTGGCTCTGCCTCATACCCCACGATTTGGTCCCCGGCGGTTATGGAGATCTGACGTTGCACCTGTAAACGCTCTTCGTGCCTTATAATCAACGTTGCTTCATGCTAAAATAAGCTCAAAGAGCCTCATTTTGCCGTCTTTAGTCCCCTTAGCGCCCTCTCGTTCCAGGCAAAAATTGTTCCAAATATATCCTAAACTGTTCGCCGAAATGCCCCAAAACACCCCAAACCCATCAATATCGTAAACAACGCTTCATCATCTGCTGATGAACTTCAGATCGTGACCCTATCCTGCAGTACGCGCCCAGAGGAGACTATGGTTATTGCCTTCGTGGCCCGTTCTTACCGCTGGTGTAAATGACGCTCTACCTGGTCCGACCACCACTGCTTCCAGTCGATCACCTTTCGCTGCTTGCGTGCGTCCTCTGCTGCAAATACCATGGCATGGCTCCGGAACGCTTCTTCCAAATCGCATCCCAAGTACTTTCTCTGCGCGTCAGCTGCCGACATACCCTGGTGGTTCACCGCATCCACGGCCATGACGAACTGCCTCGCCAACCCTTCGTCCCCTCCACCGTGGCCTCCTCCTGTCTGGTGTGGATGGTGGGTCTTGGTGTATCCGGTTCTGAAGTCGTGGACTTTGATCTTCGAGCTGTCGTATTCGATTTCTCCTTTGGTGCCATATATCCTTCCCCGGCGCTCACAGATCTTCTCTGTGAAGGCCACCATGTGGAACTGTGCAGTCTTCGCTCCTCGTCCTTTGAGACTGCTCTTGCCCCCATCGCCGCTAGGTAGAGGATCGTCATCCCAGGTAATAGTCACACACTGGTCGTCGCAGACGTCGTTGTCAGACTCCCATACGCATCGCCCAAACCACGGTCGACTCTCGACTTCTGACACCGGCGTGTCTTTAGCATAGTCTTCCCTCAGACTCCCGAGGAGCTTCTCACTCGCAGCCTCAACCCCAAACGTGTTGTAGCAATCCTCTATTTCCGGATTGACAATCTTAACAGGCCATCCAGCATTCCCAAACAGCAAATTTCTCGCAAGGTAAATCTTATTGGCGCTGTAGTTGCAGTCTTCCTCAATGGGGCACGAGAGGCAATTTGTAGCTTCGCCGGCCGCTTCAGGCTTTCTCGATTTCTTGAAGAACTTTCGAGATCCGGTTGAAGTTAGGAAAGAAGGTAGGTGCGGCGGTTCTTTGCTGTTCGGCGGTGGAGAGCACAACATCCACATGATGAAATCGATATCGTGACATGATTTTGTGAGTAGTGACGGCGCTGTGACGGACTCCTTTCGCCAATTGCCTCTGTAAGATCGTCAATAAACGCCCGATTCTTTTCATGAAGTGTCAGTGAGAGATTGGTAAAGAGCATACCTCACATAACTATGCGAAAAATGCCACCACCCCACCGGCTCCACATGCTCAATACTCAACACATCCCCTATAACCTCCCTCTCCAGCACCAACTCCCTCAGCAGCATATTATGCGGCGAATACCTCAAAACATGACAAATCCCAAACACAGTCTCCTTGGCCCCTCTCTTCCCATTAACCACCTCCCCACCGCCTTCTTCCTCATTCTTCCCCCCATCCACCCCCTTCCTCTTCCCCAATGCCTCCCAAATCCTCAAACACCCCTCCAACGTCGTCGCCAAAGGCTTCTCACTCAAAACATGTAACTCCAACGGGCCCACCCCCTCCAAAACCTCCACATGCATCTCATCCAACACACAAACCACCAACGCATCCACCCCCCTCTCCACGCTCTCTCCCGCTCTCTCCCTCTCCCGCCTAGCAATCTCATACTTGACCCACATGCGCCAATCCTCAAACTGCTGCTCCGGCCGTGGGGAGTTCTTACCCCAGATGAACTTCTTACCGAACTCGACGCGCTTGAAGGGGAGGGGCTCCGCGACGGCCGCGATGACGGCGTTGGTGGAGTGGGTCAGAGCGCTAGCGTAGGCATGGCCGCGGGAGCCGGCGCCGATGATGAGGATGTGGGGGGGGATGGGGAAGTCGACTTGCATTGTTTGTTGTGGGGTTTCGTTTGTATTAGGTGGTGCTGGTGGGATGGTGGAGGAGAAGGATGTGGTGAGTGTGTTAAATAGATTGCGCATAGTTTGCTGGATGGGGGGATTGGGCACGAGGGCAGTTTGGTCTCGTGGAATGAGGGCGTGTAGAGCGAATTGGGGACGAATTGGGTTGTGGTGGGGAGAGCTGGGGTGAGGTGGTGGGGTGCTTTGGAGGTTCAAGGTTGCCTGGAAAGGTTGATTGAGCAAAGGCGATCTCTACGCTGTCCTCAAGGTTGAGTTGATGGGTTAGGCTGCAGGCACTCTTATGTGGTGTAACATCATGATAAGATTGTATTCTATGCAACGTCGTGGCGCAATGCCAAGCTGGCTCGTGGCATGTAAATAGACCAAAATAACTAACAATCTGCACCCAAATCAATGTCCCAATATGCCCAGAGAATGGAATGACATCGACTTCGCGAGGAAGAGTGACTCTCGCACCAAACAGTCGAAGAAACCACCGCCAGAGCCATGGGCGCTGCCCCCCTTTACTACCCTTCAAATGGACGACTGTTACGCCCCAGGAGAGGCCAGTCTACCTCCCATTCTCGACCAGCATGACCCTCTGGCGCTCCTCCAGCTATTATTCAACGATGAGATGGTGGATAAGATAGTGGAGCGGACGAATGGGCATGCAACAGCCCATCCAATAGAGGAAGAGGCTGCGCCTTTAGGCAGGCCTAGGAAGTGGAAGCCGGTGTCAAGGCTGGATATACACGGCAGGGCCTTGTGGGAGCGAACACCTAGCCAAGCTCAAATCCAGATAGTAGCCTGTATATAGATAGCTGCACAGAAATCACGAATTTAAATAGCCTCAGGTTGCTGCAGTTCTCATCACAGGTGCAGGAAATAGAGCCTTCTATTGGCCGGAGCTTTACCGATAACGTAGAGCCGAAGGCGACGTAATAATGGATATTGCATTAGAGCAGATTATCGCAAAGGTGATCAATTGGTTGGTGAAGATGATTGTATTTGGCACTTTTGATTGAAATATTCGATGCGGGGTAGCACGTGCACACCTCTTAATTTCGCCCTAGAAGGTTTCACGTGCTTGTGCACAGGCACTAGCTCGTGCACGGATTTCGAAAATCAACACACATTGGAACTTGAGGCTCTTCAACACCACCAAATAGTTCTATATTATAAAATCCACGGAGGAGAGGTAATCGTGGCCGTAGAATTAGTCTATTATAATTTCGTGACCCAGAAATCGACGTGGAAGCCGTCGCGTGCGCTAAGGACGCAGAGACGAGCTAAGGGCTACCCTATTGTTATTAATCATAGTAATAGCCCCCTCAGCCTTCGTAGAACCCGAAACTTGAGGTCTATATAGCTT